>JXSR01S075071.1:61862-75340 GCA_000969725.1 Ophiothrix spiculata | reverse complement strand
CATTGTAGCATATCTGATGTATATAACCAGTATACATCAGATATGCTACAATGAGCTACTTGTAGGCAACAATAACTGCATCCTTTTTGTCGCGGCAACCCACTAATGTGACAATATGTGGCTGTCCTACCCGTATGAGCTGTAAATGCCAGAATCTTCATTTTGCGCTACAGGTGAAAATACATGTCAAGGGCGTAATTTGCCAAAATTGATTTTTTGACAAATACATAATCCTTGTGCAAGCAATCAGACTCTGTTACGAGATCCATAGCATACCCCTTCACAGTGTAATTAGTCTGCATTCCTTCCATGAAAAAATATTAGTGACTTTTCAAATATTGTAGAAGAGTTTGTATACATTTACATGGTCTTTACAGGTCAAATCAATATTTAATTGGTTGATTTTTCAACTGACCTACTTAAATCGATCAGATAATAAATAGATCAGCATTTACCTCAGCTGGATACTTGAGTTTTAAGTAGATCAATATTACTGTTTGGAGAAATATACAAGGTAGACTTTGCTTTTTGGCTTTTTAAAATGAACATTTTTTAATTAAATTCACGCAGAAGCAAAAAAATATCTGCACATAGAGTTGTGCCTAGACCTACAGACAAAACTCCATTCTTTATTTTGGAAGGGTAAAGATCAAATATGGAAGGCCATAACTTGCACAGGAGGTTTACAAAGATTGGGGTCATCAGAGGTCATTTGAAGAAAGTTGAAGATATTGGTGTTTTTGTTGCTGCTGATTGGCCAAAAGCTTAATCAGTCTCTGTTGCATCTCTTAAAACTTGCTTGTGTGGTAAATAATTTTTCATTGACTAGTTATACTGTGCCCTTGTGTTCTACAACATGTGAATTGCTTGTTTTGTATTGTGTAAGAGACTAGTAATGATTGATTTGGATTGATGAAAAGACCAAATCACTGCGTATGAATATTTGTACATGAATCGTTCATTGTTTTGGTATTATTTTGGGCTAATTTTGTTGCTACCACATTAAGAAACATTAGTCATAAGTTCATATGAATATTCAGCAAGATTTTGTACAGTTGAAACTCATTATAACGAAATCTGATTTAAGAATAGCCCTGTTATAAAGTAGTAATTTTCCTGTACCATTTTACTAATTTCTTTTGTTTTTTATTTTTTTAAAAACCCTGATATAACGAAATTTTGGATATAAAGAAGTAATTTGTCTGTCCCCAGCTATTTCGTTATAATGAGTTTCTACTGTACTTTGTTATGATTATAGTATGGGCTAATTTACTTCCCCAATATGGTCATATTGGTTTATGTGCATTAATCGGCTGCTTGTTGCATACTTCAAGGTTTTATAGAGTATAGATGAAATGGCAACTTGTTGAAAATTGTTACGGATTGATTGGACTGGGGTGGGGTGAGAGACAGAGCAAACCTTGTCGGGAGGCACTTGTTTGTATTCATTGTGATATCACACAAAACACTGAAATAGGGTCCTTTTACACAGAAGCACTGTGTGGCTTTTAAAAATAACACAAATCAATTATGCCCCTTTAAGTGAAAATCATGAATGTTTTTCAAAATTTTGAATTGTGGTGTTTTTAATGTGCCGTAATATCATTTCAGTCTTGTCAAATTACTTCTAGCAATGTTTAATGGTAAGAAAGTAGACACTTTACATACGTAAGTGGTTTAAGAGTGAAATGTGTTCTAAAAAAAGAAGAAGGGAAAAGGAGGTAGATTTAAATAAGAATGAAAATGAAGTAGCTACTTGAACACGTTGCTACAGGTACAGTATTGCATTTGTAACAAACATAAGCTGCAAACAGTCTTGTTCACACGGTCATTGATTGTTGATATCATGAATTTTTTTTAGTCAAGTCTTGTTCGCACAGTCGGTAATAGATCATTTTGGGTGATACCATCAATTTAGTAGGTTATAGCTAGAACATCACAACCTAGCTAAAGGGTGATGGTATCATTTTGGTTGAAGTTTCAAATTGTTTGGCTTGAAGCAGTGATCAAAAGATTTCATGTTGACCTCATCATCTGACCTTTCCTTATGGGATAAAGGTAATGAGAAAGGTCAAATTTTCAATTTCGTCCGATTTCTAAAGTTAGGGTGTCGGATTGTTCATCTGAACCAGTGGTCAAAAGTGTCAGTAGTGACCTCATCATGCCCTGTCAAAGGTCAAGCGAATTATCAAATTTAAGAGTTTGTCTGATTTCATATCACACTGTTTTGTGAATGGTAGCTCACAGTCAACGTACTAACATAGGGAGTGTTTATACCTATGTTACCGTGTGCCCTTTTAAGCTAGGCTTTTAATCCTAGCTTATCACCTGCAACGTTAGTACTCTGCTCAGTGAATAGGCCTATATCATTCTGGTTTTCATGATTTAGGCCAAGAAAAAAAAGTTTATCTCAGAAACTGTTTGCAAAAAAGCTATGTGGTATGCAATTTTTAATTTTTTAGGAAATTAGCTATGCTGTTTGCGATACTTTTTAGCCTCTAAAATTTTGATCTCCCAACTGTCACGTGTCAAATGCCCAGTTTCTAAGTACGATCCCGCCGTATTAACTATTGGAAGTCTTGACAGTTGAAATAAAATGTAAAATTCAAGGTTAAATTACAACAGCAAATGACAGCAACCCGGTCGGCGGTCGATCGCTAGATTACTTTCGATAAAAAAGAGAAAAAGACTAGCACGTAGCTCTACGCTTAATTCATTTTCACATAGCAATATGCGCGTCTTACTGAGACAACCTTTTTGTGGCCTTACTTTCTAAAAAAATAAGCCTTTTTTTTTTATTGTGGACCTGCAGGCTACATCTTGATACCTCACTGCCCCCCCCCTCTGGTTTGATATTAGTATTCTAATGACAATGATCATTATCGGCAAAAACTCTATTTTTTCTTTGTATCTAAAGGTTATCTAAAGGCTTCCCTAATGGGAATATTTAAAGAAACACTCTATTAAGGTGACTTACTGTAAGTACATTGAAGTGGCACTTCAAACACAAACTCAATGGCGTTATAGAAGGTTCTGAAAGTTTCCACTTTACAGAAGAGGTCTATTATGTTTTAGTACATTTCTGAACCAATGTTAAACAGCTTTTTAAGGCTGTGTTGTAGTATATTTTTAACATTGACATTTTCTAGTCTTAGCATGTCTATTTTCAAGGAATATGACCTGAAAATAGTCTTGAATGGTTGAATCTTTCACTTCATTTATGTGATGTGTTGATTATATACCCTATTCACTCGTCTAATTCAACTATTTTCCATCTGACAATCTCCTTAAATTAACAAAATCCCCATTTCCAAAAATTTGAAAAATAGTCATACTCTATGAAGGCTCTTCATTTGAATTACTTTAACAATTTTTGGCACGCTAGTATGAAAGCGCTCAACTGTAACGTGATCTAAATTCAGAAAATGAGTAGTTGAATTGGACGAGTGGATACGGTATATAACTAACCTACAAAACACCCATTCAGATGTTGCGATTTTTTTTTTCCTTTTTGAGTGTATTGACCAATTTTTTTGAATTTCATGCCAAATAAGGTCAAAAAATGACCAAAATGGAAAAAAAGTGAATTTTTGACCTTATTTGACATGAAAATCAAAAAATTGGCCATAACTTTCAAAAATTAAAAAAAAAAATCTGAACAGATGTTTTAAATTAAAAATTCCATTCAGAAGTGATTTTTTAAAAATGTCTCTGAATTCTTTTAATTTAAATATACAAGCATTTTTATTCTTGTATTTTGTAAATATCATTCTTTGTAATTATAAATATATATATCTATGTATAAAAAAATTTCTCTGGACCTCTTGGGAGACCAGTACATTTGTATTGAAAGAGTATGCCAGAATAAAGATAGAATAAACTAACCTAAACTAAACATAGTATGACAACTGAATGCCCCCGCCCCTGGGTCGCCCCCTCAACTCAGTGTAACAATTGTAACAAATGTCAAATGCTGGAGCACATACTATGACAACTGAATACCCCCGCCCCTGGTTCGCCCCCCTCAACTCAGTGTAACAATTGTAACAAATGTCAAATGCTGACGCACATACTAAGACAACTGAATGCCAAATCATGACTTCTGATTAGTAGGATTACGGGATATTATGCAATGTCACGACTTGTGAGATTTGGGTAATACCGGTATTGGTGGATTTCGTGACTTTAAGTCAGAATATTCAGCATGTTATATGCACATTATTGGGGGAAATATACATCAAAAGAGTTGTCCCTTGGGTCTCATTAAAGGGACTAGCATAGATTCCACTGAAAATTAATAGACTTATGGAAATGCTCTAAATAAAGCTTAAAAGTGTAGTAATATTCAGAAAAGGGGAAAAAATACACAGAAATGGCTCAAACTGAGAGTTTTCTAAATGTGTACCTCAGGTGGATTTACCAGATATAAGATCACACAAAGCTCGTAGAGATAATTTAATACTTAAAATAGAAACAATATCATCAAAAATAATTTGTTTACCCATCATAGGTGTAGAAACAAGATCTTTCTAAGTTTTGAAACTAGAAACACTGTTTTCACACCTTTTTTTTGTGCCAGCGCAGAAAATTATATTAGGTAAAGAATTGTAATTTTCTCCAATATTCATCAAAATCATAGAAAACTAATTGTAGGTTATATTACTATAAACATGTTCTACCGATTCATGTAACAAATATGTAGGTAAAAATTTAGTGGGAAGAATCTAGGCCAGTCCCTTTAAAACCAGAGGCAATCCATAATTACTTTGTGTGACTTATTTATTTTGTAAGCATGTATTATGCGAACACAACAAGTTTTGACTACTGCCACATGTATATCAAATACACAGGCACAGCGCGTTTACAACGCTGACCCATGCAGCTGCATTGATTGTTAACTTACTCTTTTTATGCTTTTTAAGCTACTTTTTATGCGTCTCCCCAATTTGGCCAATATAATACCGTATGAATTCATAAATATTACATGTGAAGTATATTACCGTAACGAACTGTTTAAAGGCATTAGCCATGATCCTCATTAAATGTTTAGATATATACAGAACCAATTCCTTTCATTTGCGCATATATAAAAAGTCTTAATTAATTACTGCGCATTTGTGTAAATTTCTACGTCTAAAAGGTGTGAAAATCTCCTATAGCTTTACATGGGGGAAAATAGCTTATGAATAATTAAGTAGGTTCAGCTCTATGGGAATTTTATGTGCAGTTTTGACAAGGTTTAGAAAATTATATATTTCAGTGGTTATGGAAGGTCAAAAATTGCAAGATAGTTTAATTTATTAATGTTAGATCAATATACAAACAGGATTTTAACTAAAATAATGGATATTTTGATATAAACGAGGCGATTATGTCTGATGTAACAGCCGCGCAAACACTTTTGACCAGGAGTGTATATACAATATAGTGAACGATGCTACTCGTGTCCACAAATAACCCCAATAGACAATAGTATACGAGTCATTATTAAATGCAATTAAGCAGATCCCAACTGTGGTGGAGTTATTTTGCTGATCAATTTCAAAACAAATAGCCCAACCAACAAAATGGGAGCCATCAGAGGTTTGTTTGACTTGTCAGATTCATTTCAAAATAAGCATTGAAATGAACTGCCTTAATTGGATGTTTGGCAATTGGGATTGATAGTCATATCACATAAGCATACAATGTCATGGGCATTTAACTAGGTTTGAAGCGGCATATTTCGCCATTTGATGAAGCAAGTCAATCCCATCAGCGATCAATTCTAACCACGGCATGTTTTAACAAAATCTTTAAAGAATAAAATAATTTCAGTGCAAATTGTGTAGCCAATCATCCATTTTCACAATACCTGTGTTTTTGGATTCTCACACTCAGTAAGACCTTTTTTCATTGAAATCCTACGCTGAATGTCCTTGATTTGTCGCTGAGGTCTGCTCATGCCCGTCGCTCAGGGTTCATATTGGTCATCGAAATCCTCGAAAAGTCATTACATGTGTTTTGGGTCATTAAAATCATTGAATAGCCTTTATATTTTGTATGATGTCATTTAAATTACAAAAGTATGCTGAATGATTTTCAGAAACTTCACAATAGGTAGGTTGTTTGGATTTTTTCGGTCCTTCTGTGTGTGTGTGAGATGATGAAATTGAAGATTTTTACGCTCAACTTCTGAGACTGCAACTACAATTCCTTTGCGATACCTGGTCACACATGTGCCATCAAGTTGTTTTGAATGCAGGAATCATTTCTAGAAGGTAACTCCACTACTGTGGTGGAGTTATTTTGCTGATCAATTTCAAAATAAATAGCCCAACCAACAAGATGGAAGACATCAGAGGTTTGTTTGACCTGCCAGATTCATTTCAAAATGAGCATCAAAATTAACTGCCTTGGATGTTTGGCAATTAGGATTCATTGTCAACTCACAAAGCATACAATATCTAGGCTTGGAGGCAATGCCTATTTTTTCACATTTTTTAAGATAAGAATTTGACAAAGAGAAAATCTAAAATATGTAAAAACCAAAAGGTAGAGTGAATATTTTTGAAAAGTGACATTATCTTTTCATGTTCTTACACTCAAATAATATAGAATAAGATAATTTTTGTCAAATTTTCTGTTTTTCATAATTTTGCAAAATTGGAACATGTTCTTTTAAGGATTAAAAAGATGCGGTAATGAACATCTTTCGATATCCATAGTTGGAGTTATATCCTTCAAAAGTTTGTGGTGGAGCTAAGGCCACACTGCAAAATGAGTCTGCCACATTTTATTGGTATGAAATGTTTCAGAATTTGCAGTCATTAAATTGGCTGTGAAAAAGGTGTGATTTATTTCGAATAAAATTCAGTAATCATATTTCTTCTATCCTTTAATAGGATACTTTATGCTTGATCAAATTTGTGTGGAAGATTAACCAAATTTATGTTTATTTGAAAGGATTAACTTGGGTGCTGCATTCCCTTGGGCTCACAGCTAAATATTTGCCGATGACAATAAAGCACTTGTTCAGATAACCTGCACCTCTCGTTGGTCTCAGAATATATTCCGAGGGTGTTTGAAGACTGTGCAAAAGACTACAATTATAACTCCTTTGAGATACCTGGTCACACATGTGCCATCAATTTGTTTTATATGCAAGAATCATTTCTAGAAGGTAAATAACTGAATTCCGTTTAACTGAACAACATGAGAATCAAGTACTGTCTCCTGAGCAAAACTAACCACTATTGTTGCATCGTCATGCTGAGTGCTGCCAGATTTCCTGACGACTTGGCTATTAGGCAAAAAAACCCCCCAAGTTTGTTTCCTGTCGGTGGTCAAAAAACCTAAATGCGAAATGCGTTTTTTTGTTTTATTTTGTTTTCTTTTTTTTCTATTGTTCAAGAGGTGTTTAGGCAAATTTTGATCAAAAATCTGCATGGTTGATGATTTTTTCAGTAAGAAACCTGTCCAGTTTCAAGTATTTGTTGAAAAGAAAACACTTCTTTAGTAAAAATTTTGAAATTTTCCCCGTTCTTTTTATCAAATTGGCAATTTTGATTTTCGTTTTCTAAAATATCAAATAAAAAAATGAAATGCGCAAATAATGACGCCAAGACAAAATGCGCGCGGCGCACGGGAAACAAACTTGTTCTTTATTTTTGCCTTATGACATGAAATATTGACTGACACTTGATTGCTTATGTCTTCATCTCTAACATTCTGTAAACTGGGTGACTTTGAACGGTGGGTAACTTTGAACACTACTGAGTTGGTTAAAGTAGTCAGCCATTATCCTTGATGATATAATTTGTTTTTCTTAATGATTGGAAAGGGGATACTATAAGCAATGTTATTACATCTTATGGACACTTCCGTAGGTTTTACCAGTTGTTTGTCATAGCTTTAGAAATGTTTCACCAAATTTATAGTTTTTTTCATAGTTGCAAATATCTTAATGGTTACAAAGGTAACACTGGTCCAATCAAATTAATATTCATATGGTTGAATCAGGATTATGTTAGTTTACAATAATATATGAAAATAATTTTTCACATTTCTTTCTTCTTCTCTTTATTGAGCAATCTGTTACTGAGTTACAGTGCAAAAGCCATTTCTGAAAACGAAGGGTTGACGGGGCCTTTAATAGCCTTTCGTATATACTTGTGGCTTTTAATGGGAGTTATTTGCATCCTTAGAATCAACCATTATCATTTATGTTTTTAATGTTTCAATGATAATTAAACCACCCAGTGATAGGAAGAATAATTTTTGATATATGACCAGCTGAAGTTAAAAATGACTGAAGGTTGTGAGATTGATTTTGAGGTCTAGACCAACGATACGATCACTAAGCAGAATGAAGCCTACCGCCCGTACAGCGCCACACAAAACGTGGACATTGGAAAATGAAACAAGGGTACATTCCACAAGGCCTAGAAGAGAAACATGGAAGACATGTTTACAGACCAAAGCTGCAATTTAATGAAAAAGGAATTAACAAAACACTTAATTAATAAGAACATCTGATCATTCATTGTGGAAAAATAAAGACAAACATTGTGTTACTGAGAATACAGATTTTGCTGGAAAATAGTTTTAATAAAGTCTTTTGAAAGTATGAAAATTTAGAGATTTTATGACCATGTCGGATGAATTTCTTGCTCAAAATCATCTGAGACAGTCACCTTAGCACAAGAGACTAACATTTGATATCAAAAGCTCCATCTGCTAAGGAGTCTTGAACAACTTGTAATGTCAATAATACAACAGCAATGTTTAAGCTTCATTGAACATCGTGAATTTCATTTTGTTTAACGTGGCAGTTCGTCATGTGAGTGCAAGAAAGTCGTATCTGCAATAGCTGCCATTTGTCATAAATTTGGATTACACACTGTCTAATCTCCAATCTTGGGTCAGTGGTTCTTGAAATGGTTCTTCAGGTGACGGTGACCTGAAGGGATTTTTCACATTCTTGTGCCAAAGAATTGATTAAAAATAACTTAGGGCAGCCATTGCAGATACTACTTTCTTGTACTCGCCATAGTCTGATCTTATTTGTTGGTATTGTTAGCCCCAACATTTGAACTAAAACCCTTTATAGATAAAAATTTGGTCCCATATTAAAGAGGATTTATAATTACAAGCTGTTCATCGATGCCAATAACTTACCTTTAACTTTTGGAACAAAGATATACCTTTTGATGTGGCCCGTCACATATTTCAAAGAAAAATAATTATAAAATGTCAGCATTTAGTTAATTTACTCAGTTATTTGGAAGTATCAAGATGAGTTTAATCTGCGGAACTTCTCCTCTTAATGATGAGGAGATTAAAGAAAATAGAAAGAAATTGTTTCGGAAGTGTAAAAGTGAGTTTAATCCCTGGAGCCATTCTGGGCTAAGTCTCTACTCATGTTTTGAAGAGATTATAGATCAAAGAGTTTATTGCTTTATCACATGTGGGGTGGTACCACTGTCGCCAAAGTGACAATTAAGATACAATTGAGGCAGATAAATTCTTCAAAACTGAAGCTGTAAATTAATGATGCTCTTTGTCTAAAACAATAAGTAGTAAAAGTTGTTTCCTGCTAAATTTTCTTTGTTTTCTATTGTGTACTGTCATGTTGAATTGGCTATATATAGGTATAAGCAGGCCGTTGACTTCATTAAACTCACTTTGTTTGCTTGGTCTATATGTGACCCGCCATATCGAAAGGTACCTTAAGGGTCCAAAAATTTAAATTGAATTTTTGGTCTCATTTGAAAGAGTATATCTTAAGCTTTAAAATGACACCTTGCTTTTGGTTATTAGATGTTCGGTGGCAAAGTTACATCCGATTTGGTAAAAGGCATCAGCTGATTCAGAAAACTATAGTTCTGAGAAAATCGAGTTTTAAAGTTTTTGTACTGGTAAAACTTGAATGGAAAAAGAATTTTTAAATTGGGGTTTTAAAAATATTTGTCTTATGTTTTGGATAGTGGAACCTGATTAGTATGATAGAATACACCTCAAAGGTAACATTTCTGATGAAATTAGAAATTTGACCTTGGACGTGATTTTTGACTATTCTCAATTTCAATGGCCCGTATCTCGTAATTTACTATTCCGACCTTACGGTACCTTTCGATATGACAGCTCACCAATTTCTGGGTAGTAAGTGCATCAAATATTCAGCAGTATTTGGCTGGTATATGGCACCAACTTGCTGCTATCTATAAGTAGTTTTGGAAATGTGTCAGAATGGCTGTTTAATCCTCAAAGGCTGTTATATAAAGGCTCATTATATGAATTATTTCCAAACAGATTAGAATGAAATTTGATGAAAATTGAACTGGGATAAACAAGGTTCATTACCCGAGTGGTGGGGTGGGGGGTTGACTGGAGGTGGGTTAGTAGTAGTGGGGGGCTCGCAGCTATATTGATGTACACATGCGTGAATATAGATTTACAAATACTCCCTAAACAAGTTTTAGCTTTCTTTGAAGAAATACCCCTAAACAAGGATTTACATGCAATTTTACTTTGAATTTTACTTCCTAAAAGTAAATTTTTTCAGGTTTTGAAAAACACCCCGGTTTGTTGAAATTGTGTGCTTTTGGTTAAAAGATATCCCTTTTTGTTGAAAATCAGTGTTTTTAGATCCCTAAACACGTGTAGTGCTTTCTGTGTTGTCCAGGAAAAAATGACCTCTTTTCATGTTTTTATGTTCACGCATTTATACACCAATATTTCTCACTGTTAGATCAGGGGACGTTGCGTCAAGGCTATATCATAAGTAACCAACATTTTGCTAATGCAAGAAACTCATATCTGTAATAGCTCCAATATGTTATATATTTTGCCTAAAACACTGCCACCGGAGAGTATATCTGCATAATTATAAACGTTCAGAAACCTATTCTTTTTATATACAACGACCTATTCTTATCAACGATTCATGCTTGTATAGGTTAATTATAAATCAATGTTTCTTCTGATATTTGATCTTCCATTGCCATAAAAATGGGCCACATACAAATACGCCACAACTTCTAATTAGAATGTTACTTAGGCTTAACAGAAAAAAATTGTTTGATTGGCGTAACCCGACCGACCCTATTTTTACTGCCGACCCTAAATATTTTTATTTTTTTGAGCATGGTAAAAAACCTCCAAATCCCAATTTTGATAGGAATCGATTCATGGGGGCCAAAGATATGGCTTGCAGGACATTCAAAATGACAAATAAAAGATGTGTTACAGAAAAAGTGAAGATATATTTAAAATGTGTTGTATATTTTGTGTTCTTGTATGTGAAACAAAGGCTAGACTTTAAAAAAAAAAAAAAAATCCAACCTACCTACCCTATTTTTTTCTATGTTACACCAATCAAACAATTTTTTAGGCCTTACAAATTATTACTAACCTCATTGTCACCGTGCAACCGGATAGAATGTTTTCAGGCTATAAGTTTTCAAACAAATGCGCAGAAATGTATTTAAACTCTATTTTTCATGGGCAGGCTAAAGTGGTAAATATGCATTTAGGCCTATACCATATTTGTCAAATGCATTGAATGCATATCTGCTTGGATTCTATATATATGTAGATTGTGTCAAAAATTATGAAAGTCAGATAAATTATAGGTTAATAAATGCGCATTTCATAAGCGAGTGAAATGAGACAAAATCAATGCACGCGCGGTCAATTTTGATGCGTCCAATTCACGAGGCCCGTAGGGACCGAGTGCATTGGACAGCAGTCAAAATTTATCGCAAGTGCATTGATTTTGTCTCATTTTACGAATACCTCTTGAGATATGGCCAAATAAAATTTTGTGCGGAAATACTTTCTGGCGGCAGTGTACTTTTGTCCACTAAAATGCTATAGCCTAAATGTATGAAAATGGCAGCTATTGCATATCAATTTACATGACGATCTGTGTATACTCTATAAACCTTGAAGTATGCAACAAGCAGCCGAATAACGCACAAAAACCAATATGACCGAACGGGAAGTAAATTAGTTCGTATTTTTTGAATCATAACAAAGTACCAAATCTTGCTGAATATCCAAATGAACTTATGATTAATGTTTGTCAATGTGGTAGCAACAACATTAGGCCAAAATAATACGAAAGTCATGAACAAATCATGTACAAATATTAATACACTGTGATTTGGGCTTATTAATCTTAAGGCCAAAAAAAATTAATTGTTTGATTGGCGTAACATAGAAAAAAAAATAGGGTAGGTAGGTCGGATTTTTTTTTAAAATAATTTTTTTTCCTAAGTCTATGTTTCACATACAAGAACTCAAAATATATGGCACATATACAAAAACATTTTCACTTTTTCTGTAACACATCTTTGTCATTTTGAATGTCCTGCAAGCCATATCTTGGGATCGATTCCCATCAAATTTGGGATTTGGACGTTTCTTACCATGCTCAAAAAAATAAAAATATCTAGGGTCAGTGGTAAAATTAGGGTAGGTCGGGTTACGCCAATCAAACAATTTTTTTTTTAGGCCTAATCAATCATCACCAGTCTCTTACAAAATACGAAACCACCAGTTCCCAATAATGTTGAATACAAGGGATATGCCATGGATCTTGTAACAGAGTCTGATTGCTTGTTGCATACTTCAAGATTTATAGAGTATATAATCAGGCCCCTGACACTTTATTCCAGACATTTTACAGCTCCATTACTTTATGTAATTTTGATGCGAGAAAAACGAATGATTAAAGAAACCATCAAGACCGTAGCTCTAAACTGGTGCTACGGTTCAACGAACAAAAACGTTCCAGATTTTTGTGATGGCAGTATTACCGAATATTTAACAGTGTGCAAAATCAATGTATGTATTAAAGTTATTATTCAACCTTTGAATGAATAGCAACTGCCTCAGTGGCGCAGTCTGTAGCACTGTTGTAGTTTCGTCTGAGAAAATAATAATTGATGTGGGTTCGAGTCCCAGCAAGGCCGTAATGTTTGTGAAGGAATTTTTAATTTAAATTAAATTGATGTCTACATATTTATGAAATAAAAACAATCTTGAAAATCAAATTGAAAATAAAAAATAAAGAGCATCGACAACCACTGCAAATTTCAATATCATACTACCCTCTATAAAATCTAGGATGCAGAAATTAAAAAACAAATTGGAGCCACGGTTTTATCGAAGTGTCATCTCCTATATTCATCCTCCTTGATAGAATTTGTTAGATTAATTCTGTTCACATTGTGTTAATATCATCTGCAGTCCAAACAAACAAACCACTTGATATGTGTCAAGTCAAATGTCTGTTTACACACAATAAAACTAGGTCCGCTAGTTAGATAGACTACAGATTGGTCTGGAATCAAATTAACAAATATCAACGTGATTCTTGCACAAAATGATGAAACGTAACACATTGACATTGATGTGGTGAGACTGTTTTCAATTTGCCTTGTCATTGATTGCAGTTCATGGCAACAATATGTGACCCGTCATTCGAAAGG
>JXSR01S075071.1:42516-57510 GCA_000969725.1 Ophiothrix spiculata | reverse complement strand
TTAGTCCGATTACAAAGGTGAAAGGCGGAGGCATCGTGATCGACACTCTGTGTCGAGAACCGCGCGGCCCGAGAACCGCGTATTCTAGTTGTTTAAAAATATAGAAAAAAATCTAAAATCTGCGCCATTTTGGCGCAAATTTCAGACAATTTTGACAATCAGACCTATCAAAATGGCACATTTTGCAAAAGAAAATTGGCATACCAGACAGCCTGATTTTGCTAGCAAAGTTTGCGGCACATTCCCCGTAATCAGTTCTGTACTAAGTACCCCTCCCGGGCATGATATCAAGGAGTCTGTAGCAGCATAAGCACTTGTTTGCTATAAATATTGAGGGTTGATGAGAAATTCAGGATCATCAGAATAAAATTCTGCGTTTGACACTCTTACACTTAAGTGTAAGTGTAGCACTTAACACTTAAGTGTCACACTTACACTTAAGTGTTACACTTACACTTAAGTCATTCCCTAAAGCAATACTATAAAGTGTTAAAAATGAAGCGCCCCCTGTCAACCACGACTTCTGATTTTTTTAGCTTATCGGGTTTGTTTTAGGTAGATATTAATACCCTCCAAATGATTTGGCTTAAATATGTTTACTTTTTCTGTTATGGCAATTTGTTGAATTAAATTCGGGATCCCGTATTTAATTCCACATGTATTTGTATAGGAAAGCATGTATGTCCTTTTTATCCATTTTTCAGTGGCAAAACAATTTTTTGACAAAATACACTTGAAAACGGTTTTAGATAGTCACATGCCTTAAATTTATGCTGTTTTTACTATAAACCATTTTTGATCAAAATCTTATAGTATTGCTTTAACTTTGAAGCTCAATTTCTGCTTTATTTCAGTGTATTATTTTCCCTCTTTTTTTAAGGCTAATTAATTTTAAGTGAAAAAATGCTAACTATAATTTGTAAAAATTATTTCCAAGTATTAAACTGACCCTCTTTAGTCACACTTTAAGTGTTTTCTTCTGTTAAAGAAGCAAATTATGTAAAATATATGCTAAAGAATACCCATGTGACTTAAGGGCAACTTTTAAGGGTGCTCCAATGTCCCCTTTAAAGGTGCCCTTAAAACTATATGAGTTAAGGTCTTCCCTTAAATATTTGTTCATTTAAGTGAAACTCTATTAATAAAGAGTTTGTCTTAAAATTCAGCAGATTTAAGGGAAACTCTTAAAAAAGTTGCACTTAAGTGTGCTTTATGAATACGGCCCCTGGCTCCTGGGTTGATTTTTCCTCTTAATTACTGTCTTTGAAGCATTATTCTGTCAGGAAAATTACTTTTCATGTTCAAAAACATATTCTAAATGTGTTTATTTAAATGATGATTATTTTACTAGGTCCATTCCAGCATCAACATATCATTCACGTAAATCTACTGTGCTTCCCTGCATGAATTTACACTCATTTTGCTGGAGCTCATTTTATCAAAATTTTCATTGTAAGCTTAGCTTGCCAAATATGGGCTTATTTATTGCTGAATTTTCAAAACTTTTCTCTTTATAAGGTGCCATTTACTGTCAATAAAAGCCCATTGTTAGGACTATCGTCAGCTCAACAAATTAAACGGTCCAATAACCTTTAATGATGTGAAACAGTGGATAGTATTGTAGCATTACAAATAACAAAATTGTAGACTTAAGGTCAGATTATACTTTTTTTGAGCTACCAAACATTTGGTGCATCAAGTCTTTGTCATCTTATAATCTGATATAAAGTTACAATGTATTTTCTATTAGTAACGGATGCTTGGTGATGAAAAATCAATACTCCACCAAATTTTCTTTGCTTGGTGATTTTCAACACCAATCATCCGTTATTGATTAGAAGATGCATTGGAATTAATGTAATAACAAAGACTTGTTGCACCAAATGTTTGATAGCTCAAAATAGTATGTTTTCACCTTTTGGGCAAAAACATAGTCGGCCTCCAAACAAAATTTTTGCTACCAAACATTTGGTCGTGACGTCACCAAATATTTGCCATCAAATTTAAGTATGAATCGGTAACAAATATTTGGTGCAATTCAATACAAGTGCAATCTAGCGCGAAAATTTATTTGGTCTCAACTCGGGGTTGAAGATATTTTATTTGGAGTCACTCGTCATTTTGACGTCAAGACAGGGTAAAAATTAATTTTTTTTCAACGAGGGCTTTTTTTGCATTTTCCCCAGAAAAAAAAGCCCTCGTGAACAGTGGTTACGAGGGCTGCTTTTAGTAAGACGAGGGCTACTTTGAAAATGTTTGAGTAATCTCTTGATAGTATTTATTTAGCATGTGGAAACTGATCCACAATCGTTTGCAACGCCTGATTGTTTGTACTTACTTTTTAGTTATATATATGCAATGATGAACTAAGTTACAATTAAGAACAATTTATGAATCATTTGCTCATCAGGTTCGAAATACCACGTCGCGCATGCACCAATGCAGGTAACTTTTTGGCTATGCATGTAAGCTTACTACCCACACGTACCTGCACATGTGCATGTACAGCGTTCGCCTTAATAATTTTATGTTGTGTAGCAAAAAGTGCTACACACATTTCATTTTGTGTAGCAATTCATAAACTTTGTGTAGCAATTTTAGTATATAAAAAATACTTTGCGGGGAACCGCAAGGTCAAAGAGTTGACTGGACCCCTAGATGACGTTGGACCCTACTCACGCAGGGCCCATACATGTGACTCTACCCATGCAAGAACAATTGTGTCCAAGTTCCATTAAAATCCAATAAAATTCGCTGACCAACCTTTGTATTTTTACAATGGGAAGCCATTGGCCCAAACTACCAAAATGGGCCTTGTGAGCCCTTCTGATTATCCCCCTTCCTGTTGTCCACCATTATCAAGTCCACTCAATTTCAAAACAACAAAGCTTACAAGTTTGGGCATCTCATTAGGATAGTCAATTTTACATAACTAAGATAGCAGGTTGCCATCACAGTGTAGTTAAGCTTAAGCTTACTTGAACAACTAATCATTCAAAAATTTCGGCCAGTTTCTTGCAAAAATACAGAAATAAATAGATTATTATGTCAAAAGCATAACTGCTACTTTATCACTAAGACTTCCTTATCTTTGTTTCACAATTGTCAATTTAAAAATCTTGCGTCTCGCTACATCCAAAACGTAAACAAACTAAACCTGCCATCTTGGAATTGCCGATTTTCACAAATAGGGGTGTTGCATTATGGCATTTTTCATGTGCAAATCGGCAAAGTCGCGATATTGGAAATACCATATTGTGCAAAAATAGAAGTTTAAATGAAAAAAGAAATTAATAGGATTCAAAGGTTTGTCTTTGATGGTGCAAAACTTGTGAGGTGGTGTTAGCCATGAGGTATTATGCGGGCGACTTTATGGGATTTTTACAAAAATTTTCGCCCCTGTTTATGGTGCTCACGAGGGCAATTTTATACGTGTCGCGGGCGGAATCGCCCATCGCCCGCGTGTAAATTTTATATTGCGTTACGACCAAATGTTTGGTAGCGAAAGTTTTGTTTGGAGGCTTCTATGTTTTCACCCTTAGTTAAACTGTCCAATACTCCTTTAATGACGTGAAACAGTGGATTATATTAATGCACAAAAGGATCCCTTTCATATCTTTAATAGATTGTCCTCACCCACCCCATTGTGTTATATACAAATCTTAGACTTCATTTTACCATTGGCATTCAAAGTTTTATTAGAAATTGTGTTTTTGACATTTTCTTCAATTTTCTGATGAATGTCATCAGTAAAGCTAACGTAAAGCTAACATGCGTGCGCTTCTCTGGCAAAATGAGACTAAAGTCGCAATTCTACATTTTGAATAAATGGCATCTAAAGTTAAATACACGGTGAAAAAGTCAAATTTCGTTTTTTGGCATAAAAAGCCTTCATGCATAAGTGTTTACCTATACCTAAAGTTTTGAAGGTAATATTTGCTGGGAAGTGCAATAATTCACAGTTAATTGATTGCCTGTTGCTATTATACACTGTAGTATTCAGTATCTTTGAAATCGATTTACAGCTATTTTTTATTGCGATATATTCAGTGGACTACTTTGGAATTTGATCTCTAAATAAAGAATGGAGAAAGAAAGTGTGACTGACATATTATAATATATATCATTCGAAAGCTGAGATAATAGAGAATTGAAATATGTCATAAACCAATTTTGAAATGTGTGACTTTCCTCTCATTTTGCCAGAGCACCCCTCATTTTATAAGAAATGTTGTTTTCGACATTTCTTCAATTTTCTCTGATGAATTTCATGAGTCAAGCTAACAAGTCTGACATTCATCATGCAAGATCCAATCATGACATTGAACTTGTCTGGATTGTAACAAACTCTAAATTGTCATGTGAGTGCAGGAAAGTCGTATCCGCAATAGCTGCCTTATGTCATAAATTAGGATTGCACACTGCATGACCTCAAGTCTTGGGTCAGTGGTTTTTGAATTGGTTCTTCAGGTGACGGTGTAACCTGAAGAACCATTTCGAGAACCACTGACATAAGACAGGACCATTTTGAGGGATTCTTGTGACAAAGTGTAAAATAAATATAACTTAGGGCAGCCATTGCAGATACGACTTTCTTACACTCACATGACAAAATATTAGATCAGATAAACGTTTCCAAGATCTTTCATCACATTCAAATAACAACTGATTTAATTTTGCCATGTATTTTCATGATCGCTATGTTAGTTTTGTCAATTTGAATAAAAGGTTTTCATCAATAGAAATTTGTTCTTTTGATCTAATCTTATATGTTATGTTCAAAGCATGATTTCTCTTTTCTGTATATTCAGAATAATGAGTTCAATTTTGTAACTACTGCTAGAGACTTCACAATGTCGGGATTTTGTGTATTTTGATAACATTTTTGATAATTCTAATTTATTACTGGGTGTCTCAAAAGTCAACCCCTTTTTTTAAAAATTTTGATATCTCCAGTCTAGGTAATTGTAAGGTACAATGAGTATCGTATGCTGGGTATTTTAAGTAATGTTGTGATGACAATATATGTGCATAATTCTACCTTCTAAATAAGCTCCCTAAAATCGCGTCTAGAATATTCAAACAATCGAGCTTCTACGCAGTCCATGCATGCGCGTAATTCAGAATTTAAATCAGCTGACAAAGCTGAAGCATGACGATCGTTTTTGGCTTTTCAAATTCTCCCAGTGACAAGAACTGAGCGTGACGATTGTGGTAACGACCAATCACATTCAAATGTGTGAATTGCAGTGTGTCGCGTAAGGCGCAGAGTACTACTTGACAACACGTTAACGAGTAAAAATCCAGCAAAACAGGGAGCTCATTTTTAAGATTGACTGTAGCTGTACAATTTATATGAAACATTATGCATATTTGAATCAAGCCTAAAGCTTATTTTTATGCTTTACATGCAACTTCTGATTTTCAGGTTATATGTTTTCCAACAAATGTGCAGTTAAACTCCGCTTTTGAATGTGCAGAAGAAAGTATGCAGTATTTTTAACATGCCATATTTTCAAATGCAGTGAATGCAATTCCTGTTGAGTTTGTTAGATCTATATATGTAAAATATAAAATCCGAAAAACAAAATGATGCATATATGGAACGGTTCTCGATATATATATGGCTGGTTAAAAGATTTGTGAGCAAACACTTTGGACCGCCAGTGTATTTCTTATTTTAATACTGCATGTAACAAACTCGACTAGACATTGAACAAATATATTTTATCATTTTAGCAAATATTGTTTAATGTTAAATATGATATAAATTTACTTTAATCTTTGCAAGTATGTCTTGAAGTTTAATATGTGATCCGTCATATTAATAGGTACCTTAAAGTCAGCACAATGTGTTACGTGATACTGGCCATTGAAGCAGTAAACACCTGAGGTCAAAATTCTTATTTCATTTGAAGTGTCTTTTATCATATTAATCAGGTCCCAACATCCAAAATATAAGGGAAAAAGATAAAAATCCTCTCTGCATTTAAGTTTTACTTAGTACAAAAACTTCAAACTGCATTTTCTCAGAACTATAGTTTTCCGAATCAGCCTGTAGCTTTTTACCAATTTTGACGTAACTTTGCAACCGAACATCCAATAACCAAAAGCAAAGTGTTATATTTAAAAATTAAAGGTGTAGGTCCCGATCAAATTCTCATCCCCCTTGGCTTAACCAGAAGTAGTATATTTTTGATACCATAGCAAAGCCAATATTTTTCTGATTCTAAATCCTAATTCCATTTCAAAATTCTTTATACTTTCGGAGATATCGCATAAAATGTAAAATTATTGGTATACCTATTTTCTATTTCTTTTGTATTTTCATAACAGCCTCGTCCCTAGGGTTGCATACTTTCTTTGCCTCTCAAGAGAAAACAAGAAGCAAACTGAGGTTACAATTTCACAATATGCATTTCAAAGGTCAAGATCAATCAGTTTAATCAGTTAAAAGTAAATTACACTCATGCTTAGAATCAGTTAAAAGTAAATTACGCTCATGCTTAGATAGGAACCTACACCTTTAAAGCTTAAAATCTCAGCTTTCAGATGAAACCAAAATATCAGTTTTGATTTTCCAATTGTATTTGTTATAGGAAACATCTCATGAAAAACAGAATCTGATATACCTACCTATTTTTTCCGTTACGCCCATTAAAACAATTGAATAAGGAATGCTACACTGACCCAAGTCCATGCTTCCCTACTGTGGCCGAAAAAAGTATTTTGTCCTATAAATAATGAATATAATTGCCATTCAAAAATCAGTACTGGCCATTAGTCACCACTTCTTTTGTATGGGTAAAGCAGCGTGGACTTAGGTCAGTGTTGCTTTCCTATATTCAATTGTTAAAAGCAAATAATTTATTTAATCTTATTAAATGATATTGAGGTTGCATGGGCCTCAGCATTTAGCAAAGTTTCTCTTTAGAAAAATACATTGTCAAAATTGATGCTCTATGTTAAAATACGTTTATTTAAAAAGAAAAAGTACATCTTTTATATATTAAAATAATAATAATAATAATGAGAGATTTTTGAGCGCTCATAACAAAGAGAGCCGCTGAGCGCTGTACATACTTAAACACAACCTTAAGACAATACAATTTTACAAATACACATTGTTACAAACAGAATCATGTACAATAGGATAAAAAATGGTAAAGTTAATTTCACATGCAGTTACTCAAAATAGTCCTCAAAAAGTAGAGTCTTGAGAATACGCTTAAACTGACTGGTAGTCATTACTGGAGCAGCGTTCCTGATTATTGAATTGATATTATCATCAACCAATTCTCCAAAATGCTGAGCCAATTTAAGACGCATGTTAAGGCCTGGAGGGACACTAGTCAAGGTGCCTCTTGCTGTTTTATTGAGGAAAGCTTGAGGGCCGGGGAATGGGCGATGATGCTGAGTACATCTACTATTCAAATTGAATGCTCATGTGATCCAGATATGTTTAATATGGTAGGTGGGGTTTGGTAGGTGGGAATGGATTTGGAGGTTAGAGTTTGTAGAAGCACCTAGCTACAGAGTGCAGCTCTGTAGCCACGGTCGTATGTTCAAGGGTATAAGGTTTAAAAAAAAGAGAAAAAATATCAAATATGATCCATACATAGTAAACTTATAATCCACAAACAAATTAAATTTAAAGGTAAATTAGGATTTTAAAAAATCATCAGGTGTCTCGAACATGAGCTGTAAAACAATCTTCAGGCATCTCAAAACTGAGCTGACGAACACGATACCAAATATTAGTGTCAATCACGCAAACCACTAGGCCACTAAGAGAAGTTGCAGTCAATAGTGCTCAAAATTACTTAAAAAGAATATCAGCAATAGTATTACTGAGCCAGGGCACTGAGCATGCGTGAACACATCAGCGGTGAAAACTGAACCCAGAATTCGCTCTGTACTCTGTATAATGTGTCCTATGAAATATAGAATTGTACATAAAACAGAGTATTATAGTGGCAATTCGCCGAATAGCTGCATGGGAAGGGCGGTATAATACTAAATCAATGATGCTACGTCATCAATTCATAATTTTTTCACAAAATTGACCATTAAATAATACGATTCTGATTCACAAAACAACAACTGAAATTGATACTTATACACAATATCTACAATATGCATGGACGTATCGCCGGGCGATCTTTTTTGACCAAGATATTAGGGGTAATTTCCTTACACGAGTCTACACAATACAAGGCGAAATGAAATGTTGGTGACCCAAGATAGAAATTAGTCGTGCTTCGCACATTGACCTACGGTGGGGTCATAGCGTCCAGAAAAGCTACAATCATGGAACATTTGTGTTGGTACACGGGGGTATATTTCAGGCTAATTTTTCTTCTAACTTTGGCTGAATTTGGACGATCATTTTCTAAGAAAGTTGTATGTTCAGGTTTAACCCTTTACAAAATCATATCCTTCCCGGCCCCCCATCAAACAATGTTGAGAGGTATAACAAATGATTTGATAACATGGTATCTGTCAACATTGTACTAGGGGGAGAGGGGAGTAAATTTAAACATGACCAACTAAGTGTCTCAACACAGATTTCCATGATTGTAGATGGTTATGACACTTTGGGCCAGGACTAAGGGCTCAGAATGCAGCCTTCCTTGAATTACATCTCAAACCTCTCTTTAGACTTTGTATTCAAGAAGCTGATAAAAAGAATCCGCAAGTGTAAGTTGAGGACATATAATTCAATATCATAAGATGTTTGAAGTTGCACTCGACCTTTTGTCAGGATCTTATCAAAACAAGCTTCTGGTTGAATGTGTCTAATAGCAAATTCACTGACATTTACACTAATTCTTGATACAAAATCAATCATTTTTTCTGACATTTGTTTTTCTCAAGTCTGAAGAGAAACTAGCCATAATTTGTCATTCAAGCTTCAATGTTATCCACATTTACCGTAAAGCAAATCTTATTATTTCAAAATTATCTTTAATATTTGTGACAGGGGTTTTCCCCCAAAAAGTCTCAATCGTTTACTTTTACATTCAATTCCTACATAATGGGACATAAGGAAGAAGATATTTCTGATATCCTGAATGAAACTCAACAGTATTATCATCGTCTAAAAATACATTCAATTCTGATAAAAAACAGCATTGCTGTTGAAATGTGATCTAGATGAGATCTAGTTGTAATAATGGATTCAAGTTGAAAGGAAATAGATTCCAATTGGATATTGTGGGAGCAAATTAAATTGCTGCAAATTTCAACTTGTTTGTGTAGATCTATAATTGATGATATATTTGAAGGACATTGAAATAGAACAGAAGGCAGGGTTTCTGCCCCGGAACCCTGCCCCAGGGGGCTACTTACATTGACGGAAGGTACAGGTATGTGCCGCCCTCAAGACCCACTTTTCAAGCCTCCTCTTCCGCTCCCCAAGATGCTCTTTTAAAAAATACTTCAATTCTGAAATGTTCAAAAATTTGTTTTATTATGTTTCCAAGCTAATTTTGAGTGATTTTCAGCTCAAATAGTCGTATTTTTATGGGGAAAAAAGCAGTTCCTGAGACCTCAATTTGGGAAAAAATCACTTCCATAGACCCTATTTTTGACCAAAAATCCATTCCACAAGACCCTATGTTCGATATCGCAGATCTCACATACCTACCAAAAATATATTAGTACCCCCCGGGGTTCCTGCTTGGGTATGAGTTGAAAGTGTGTTGCAAGGGATAGTGATTAAAGCAATACTATAAGGTGTTAAAAATGAAGCGCCCCTGTCACCCGTGACTTTTGATTTTTTGGGCTTATTGGGTTTGTTTTTGGTAGATATGAATACCCTCCACACGATTTGGCTCAAAGATGCTTACTTTTTCTGTTATGGTAATTTGTTGAATTAAATTCGGGATCCCGAATTTAATTCCACATGTATTAGTATAGGAAAGCATGCACGTGCTTTTTATCCATTTTTTGATGTCAAAAAATTCGTTTCACAAAATACACTTGAAAATGCTTTTAGATAGTCACATTCCTGCATTTTATGCTGTTTTTACTATAAACCAATTTTGATCAAAATCTTATAGTATTGCTTTAAGGAAGTCTACCTGATAAGCTGAGTTGCAAAATAACAATTCAAGTTCAGCTGGAATGATGACAGGAAGTGGCTGCTCATCCAGCTGTTAGGCAATTCATAATGATGGTCCACAACTTGGCCAATACTTGTATTTAGCTCCTTATAATGGTGGTCCACGGCTTGACCAATACCAGGCTTCAGCTCCTCAGGACTTGACCAACACCAGGCTTAGTTCCTTATAATTACAGTCCACGACTTGACCAACACCAATTATAATTACAGTCCACGACTTGACCAATACCAGGCTTTAGCCCCTCATAACTTGATCAATACCAGGCTTTAACATATCCTTATAATTATGGTCCACAACTTGACCAATACTAGTCTTCAGCTCCTTATAATTACAGTCCACGACTTGTCCAATACCAGACTTTAGCCCCTCACGACTTGATCAATACCAGGCTTTAACATATCCTTATAATTATGATCCACAACTTGACCAATACTAGTCTTCAGCTCCTTATAATAACGGTCCACGACTTGCCCAATACCAGGCTTCAGCTCCTCATAATTACGAACTATTGATATTTATTCCATAACTACCTGTACACCCGGTTTTGTGGACAATTCATGATATCTAGAAAACAATAATCATCTGGATATATGTTTTAGGTGAAACCTACGTTATGCTACACGAACACTCCTGTGAGAATTAAAGTTTTTAAATTTCAAACAACTTTAATACAAACAATGCCTTATCCTGAGTACTTCTCTGACGGACAACGAAGGCGGAACACTTTTACAATGAAAATTAGCACTGAACAGGAATGATATGACCTGACCTAGGTCAGGTCAAGTCACAGAATATTTACATAGACTAGTTTACCAGTCGTTTGTTCGCCTAACTACAGACACCTTTGATACTCATTCTGGAATAGATAAGGACATGTCTAACCAGTCCCGGGCTAACCAGTTCAACTTGTGTTATCTAACAATATGATTTAGTACACATTACAATATGTTAAAATTGCACATCGATCTCTATGTTCCCTACATAAAAAACTTATAGATTAAATAAATTCCTCATCTCGTGCTCTTCTCAATTTGCACTATCCCCCAGCACACAACTCTTACACCTGATATATAACCTCCCATACTAAAAAGGACCACTTAAATAAAGGATCATATGCGTGGCACATGCGTCATCTCTTTTAAGGGATTTTTATTTTTCGTTACGCCCAATAAAACAATTGAATATAAATACTACACTGACCCAAGTCCATTCTTCCCTACTTTGGCCAAAGAAATTATTTTGTCCTATAAATGATGAATATAATTGCCATTCAAAGATCAGTACTGGCAATTGATCACAACTTCTTTTGTATGGGTAAGGCATCGTGGGTCAGTGTTGCTTTCCTATATTCAATTGTTAAAAGCCTTATTCCAATAATTTATGTAATCTTATTAAATGATATTGAGGTTGCATGGGCCTCAGTATTTAGCAAAGAAGTTTCTCTTTAGAAAAATACTTGTGTCAAAATTGATGCTCTATGTTAAAATATGTTTATTTAAGGGCAGTTAAAATCAGCTTGCTAAAATTTTAACTGATTTTAGGCCTAGCACATTCTTGTTCCTTGATCCTTGTGATTGATCTTCATTGCCCCCTCGTGTGTTCTTATGCCCTATGCTAAGGGCAATCCAGTCTAGAGGGCAGCAGCACACCCTAGGGACCATGCATGTGTGCAGCATTTGCCGGTCCCAGTGAGTTTTAACCTCCCTTCACCTTGGCTATCGGTTCACCGTGTCTTTCCTTTTCTACTCTGGCAAGATTTAGTGGTAAAGCAAAATGCTGAGTCAATTTAAGACATGTCAAGGCCTGGAGGGACACTAGTCAAGGTGTCTCTTGCTATTTTATTGAGGAAAGCTTGAAGGCAGGGGAATGGGCGATGATGTTGAGTATATCTACTATTCAACAACTCACTGTATCTCTTTATACAGGAGCATTCCGTTATTGATTTGTGATGAATCCACAGTTGATATTCAAATTAGCGTGTTACGCACAGCACATGTTTACAGAAGTGCGTTTATGCAGTACACGAAAGTTGGCGTACTGATCATCACGCGTCGGGCACTTATAGTACGTTCAAAACCCTGGTGCTTGGAAAAATTGATATCGTCAAAGCAGCAAACTTTCTCAAATTAGCACTTTGCTTGATGTAAACTAAATATATTTTTAAAAGATGAGTAGGACTAGCTGTTAAATTCAAACAACATTTAGAATTTAATTCATACATTTTCAGGAAGATTTTCGTTGTTGAAAGGTACTCAATCACGCCAGAGAGTTGTTCATCGCAACTCTGCATCCGATGCGTCGGCGTATTTTTATCACGCTCGAGTGGCTAAAGCCACCCTCGCGCGATAAAAATACGCAGACACATGGATGCAACTCTGTGGCGTGTTTGAATACCTTATTCAATGCTCATGTGATCCAGAAAAGCTAGATGGTTATGACACTTTGGGCCAGGACTAAGGGCTCAGAATGCACCTTTTCCTGCATTACATCTCAAACCTCTCTTTAGACTTTGCATTCAAGAAGCTGATAAAAAGAATCCACAAGTGCAAGTTGAGGACATATAATTCAATATCATAAGAGGTTTGAAGTTGCACTCAACTTTTTGTCAGTATCTTATCAAAACAAGCTTCTGGTTGAACGTGTCTAATATCAAATTCACTGACATTTACACTAATTCTTGATACAAAATCAATCATTTTTTCCTGACATTTATTTTTCTCAAGTCTTATGCGAAACTAGCCATAATTTGTCATTCAAGCTTCAATGTTATCCACATTAACCGTAAAACAAATCTTATTATTTCAAAATTATCTTTTAATATTTGTGACAGGGGTTTTCCCTAAAAAAGTCTCAATCGTTTACTTTTACATTCAATTCCTACATAATGGGACATAAGGAAGCAGATATTTCAGATATCCTGAATAAAACTCAAAAGTATTATCATCGTCTAAAAATACATTCAATTCTGATAAAAAACAGCATTGATGTTGAAATGTGATCTAGATGAGATCTAGTTGTAATAATGGATTCAAGATGAAAGGAAATAGATTCCAATTGGATATTGTGGGAGCAAATTAAATTGCAGCAAATTTTAACTTGTTTGTGCAGTTCTATAATTGACGATATATATATTTCAAGGGCATTGAAATAGAAGCTCATGCAGGGTTACTGCTTGGATAAGAGTTTAAAGCAATACTATAAAGTGTTAAAAATGAAGTGCCCCCTGTCACCCATGATTTGAATTTGTTGGGCTTATTGGGTTTGTTTTTGGTAGATATGAATACCCTCCAAATGATTTGGATTAAAGATGCTTACTTTTTCTGTTATGGTCATTTGTTTAATTAAATTCAGGATCCCGAATTTAATTCCACATGTATTAGTTTAGGAAAGCATTCATGTGCTTTTTGTCCATATTTTTGGTGGCAAAACAATTCTTTTCAACAAAATACACTTGAAAACGCTTTTAGAGTCACATTCCTTCATTTGATGCTGTTTTTATCGTTAACAATTTTTGATCAAAATCTTATAGTTTTGCTTTAATGTGTGTTGCAATGGATAGTAATTAAGGAAGTCTACCTGATTAGCTGCAGTTCAAAATAACAATTCAAGTTCAGCTGGAATGATGACAGGAAGTGGCTGCTCATCCAGCTGTCAGGCAATTCATAATGATGGTCCACAACTTGACCAATACTTGTATTTAGCTCCTTATAATGATGGTCCACAACTTGACCAATACTTGTATTTAGCTCCTTATAATGATGCTCCATGGCTTGACCAATACCTGGTTTCAGCTCCTTATAAGTTAAGTCCATGGCTTGACCAATACCAGGCTTCTGCTCCTCAGGACTTGACCAATACCAGGCTTCAGCTCCTTATAATTACGGTCCACAACTTGACCAATACTAGTCTTCAGCTCCTTATAATTATGGTCCACGACTTGACCAATTCTAGTCTTCAGCTCCTTAAAAGTTAAGTCCATGGCTTGACCAATACCAGGCTTTAGCTCCTCAGGACTTGACCAACACCAGGCTTAGCTCCTTATAATTACAGTCCATGACTTGACCAATACCAGGCTTTAGCCCGTCATTACTTGATCAATACCAGGTTTTAGCAAATCCTTAAAATTAAGGTCCACAACTTACGGTCCAATACTAGTCTTTAGCTCCTTATAATAATGTCCACGACTTGACCAATACTAGTCTTCAGCTCCTTAGAATTATGGTCCATGACTTGACCAATACTAGTCTTCAGCTCCTTAGAATTATGGTCCACGACTTGACAAATAATAATAATAAATAAAATAATAATGGCATTTTTATAGCGCCTTTTACCAAAGATACAAAGCGCTCATGATTCGCTGCAGGTAAATCGTCACAACCATTTCACTTCTAGTCTTCAGCTCCTTATAATTATGGTCCATGACTTGACCAATACTAGTCTTCAGCTCCTTAGAATTATGGTCCATGACTTGACCAATACTAGTCTTTAGCTCCTTAGAATTATGGTCCATGACTTGACCAATACTAGTCTTCAGCTCCTTATAATTATAGTCCACGACTTGACCAATACTAGTCTTCAGCTCCTTATAATTACGCTCCATGACTTGAACAATACTAGTCTTCAGCTCCTTATATTTACGGTCCACGATTTGACCAATACTAGTCTTCAGCTCCTTATAATTATGGTCCATGACTTGACCAATACTAGTCTTCAGCTCCTTATAATTACGCTCCATGACTTGACCAATACTAGTCTTCAGCTCCTTATAATTATGGTCCATGACTTGACTAATACCAGGCTTTAGCTCCTTATAATTATGGTCCACGACTTGACCAATACTAGTCTTTAGCTCCTTATAATTATGGTC
>JXSR01S075071.1:22802-35975 GCA_000969725.1 Ophiothrix spiculata | reverse complement strand
ACGTATTTGGGAAAGTTTGGTATCATATGAAAGTCTATTTATACTCTATTTATGTATAAAAAATGAACTTCTCATGATATTAATTAATGAAGTTATATTTGAAAAAGCAATTAGGGAACACGATGGATCGGGTGGATGAGGCGACAATGGATGAGGCGCGCATAGCATTACATGCAAAAGTATAAGAAAGTTATGATTTATAAACACATGTATTGTTAAAAATAAAAATGCTGGGATCATAATTTTTTGAATATACTTAAATGAGATATGTATAATACTAAAGAATGTATCAATAATTGACAAGTCATTCAAATTTTGTTGTTTCTTAATGGTTTATATCTTCAGTATTTTGATCACAATGAAATTGGTCACCAAATGAATTATTTTATAGAAGGTCATCATTACATCCTTTAGGCGGCACACCACAAAATAGCTCCCCATTGACTTACTGTACAAAATGGCTTCCAAAAAACACCCGAGAACTCATTAATGAAGCAACTAGTTACTTCAACACTGGCTTTTCTGAATTGATTATGATCTCTGTAAACTAAAAATGATGAAAAATATATACCATCAAGGCAAATTTTTCGAGATACCGTGCATTGAAGGTAATACCGGCCCATCACCGAGAGCCACGTTTCGTATTCCCCAAATCTCATGCATTTTTTGGGAATAGCCTTAAAAGTTTACCAAAGTGCTGAATTTTGTTGGTGGGATTTTATTTTACTTGTTCTGCTTCTGCAGACAGAGTCAGAACACAATATTGGGAGATGAGGACATCAAAATAATCAAGCAATTTTCTAGTCATGACACCGCACTAATTATTTAATTCAACACAAGTAAAAATATTGCAAATGACATGAATGACTCCTGGCTTACATCCATACCAATATAATTAGAAAGCTTAGTGCGGTTTCACGACTAGAAAATTGCTTGATTATTTTGATGTCCTCATCTCCCAATATTGTGTTCTGACTCTGTCTGCAGAAGCAAAACAAACAAAATAAAATCCCACCAACAAATTCAATCCTCAAAATGGCTACACATTTCTTTCATTTTCATTTTTTTTTGGGGGGGGGGGCGCGAGGGTATCTTCACCGGGCTGTGTTGTGTGGTTGAATTAGACTCGGACAGCATCACAGCAACAGCATAGCCTACAGGCCAAAATGTAACATGCAATGAATAGAATCAGATAGATACAACAACTAAGTAAATACACAAGAATGAATATATTCAGAGGTGTTAGGACAGCTGAGGACAGAAGCGATCCCACTGATATCATGCAAATTGCTTGGGGACAGGGAAGTAAGCTATTCAGCAATCAATTTAATACAGAATAAGAAAACTTGCTGTTCTACGTTAAAGCAACCAGCAAGGTGAAGTTACTGACATTCCTAAGCTTGCTTCCATGAATTCCAATTTTCTAGGGTGGTATAGTGAGTAACTTCCAACTTCATATAGTTTTTTAGTCTTGGTTCAGACTCCTATAGAATATTCTATGCCAATGTTGTGTTATAGATAATTGTTACAGGCCCCTGAATTTCCCATTTATTATTGAAAAATTTTGTTGAGAAATAGTTGTTGTAAAAATGATATATAAAACAAACTGTACCATAAGTGAGACATTTAGTGGCCAATCTAGTTAGCCCGAGATGATTCTAATGATGCACATGGTGGCATTGCATGAGGTGGGTCAAAAATGTGTTACATGGTTAAAATGGTCAAAAAAAACATTTTTTGATATGATGTTAATATTATTGATCTCTTTCAATTCAAATAACTTTTTAGCCAAATATCACTTTTGTTTTGGCATAATGAGCTAATTAATGGTTAATTACTCCATAGACGGCAATGCAAACTGTAATTTTCAAACAGGTTTTTCTCAAAATCGCCTGTTTCTACTAAAGCAAGTCATAAATTGGAATGATTAATGGTAAACAGATCATTTTTTTCAGGATATGTTATAAACACTTTAATAGTTACTTTGATGCATTAAACTTGAAACAGACCCCTTAGGGTCTTGGTGTTAATGACCTTCAATTAATTAGAAGCGGGCTATACAAGGGAAATGGTGATGTTTCAAATCATTCTGTCGTAATTCTTATTTGATGCAGCTTGATCCCCTGAACATTTTGACACCAAATTTGTCAAAATCGGACAAAAAATGAGAAGGTGCTGCCCAAAAAACAATACATTTCCCTTAAAAATATGTGACATCAAAAGGTACAGGTTGTTGGTCAAAGTATAGTCAAATGGGAAATGAGAATTTGCTCATAGAATCAAAATGTTTTTTCCGATTTAACTGAAATTTGAAATTGAAGCATCTTAAATGGTGATCTTTCATATGACAGTTAACATTAAATTTTGAATTGAACAAGTACCTTTAATATCTACACAAAACAAACCCAATGAACTAAAAAAAAAAAAAAAAAGTCATTGGTGACATGGGGCGCTTCACCTTTAATACTTCATAATAAAGTATTGCTTTAAGCTCATATAATTCTGTTTCAAATGACATGAAACTCTGGATTTTGTTAAAGGTAGACAACTTGTATCTTTTGATGTAACATGTCACATATGTTTAAACTAAACTGTATTTCAAGGAATGTTTATGTACCAAGATCTGAACCAAAGAAGTATGAAAAACTTGAAAAAAAGTTGAAGCAATCAACCCTGAGTCCGTTAAGAACCTGCGTAAGTGGAGCGAATTTGCACAACATGCTAATGATTGCCAAGTGGTTGAGTCAGGACAGACCTTGCCTCCTTATTCTGTTGTTCCAAAGCAATGTATTCTTAATTGTGACCGTTCATGTCAAATGAGCCATAAATGCAGCAAACTTCGTTTTGCGCTACAGGTGAAAATACATGTCAAAGTCATAATTTGCTGAAATTGATTTTTGACAGATTTGCAATCTTTGTGCTTACTTCAAAAGACCAGCAAAGTTTCATTTCAAGAAAAATGATCGGAGTTGTGAAAAATATCTATATATTTTGAGCACAATCAACATAAAATATAGGGCTGGCAGAACTTTGAACGCGCTTATATCAGTTATACATTATACTCCCTGACAACCTTTGACAAACTGTAACTTGACTTCTGAAAATTGAATGGAGTTCATTGAGGTGAGTGACAATCAACAGAAAATATAGGGCTGGCAGATCTTTGAACGCGCTTATCTCAGTTATACATTATACTCCCTGACATCTTTAACAAACCGTAACTTGACTTCTGGAAATTGAATGTGAGGTGCCATTTTAATCCTTATAACATGGTCTTTGCAAATATTTAAAAAAGTGAAAAATGACAAGCGGCTGCATTTATGGCTAGTTTGGGATGGACGGTCATTATTAGTATTCTGATGCAGTAGGTTTATCATGCAAGACAGAGTGTGGTCTTGTAATGAGGATATGGCTTGGACTGCATAGAAAACTAGAATTAAGGGTTACAGAACATTTCTTGGGCAAATAGTTTTTGCTAAAATTCTTTTTTGATATTGAATACATCCATTCACTGCATTCAATATCTCATGTTAGTTTGTTGCGTCAAGATAGGCCAGCATGCCGAGTGCAATGCGTTCATGTCAAAGCAGAATTGGGGTTTCCAAGATTGACAGTGCTTTGGCCATAAAATGATACTACCTATTTAATATTCAAACCTCATTTAGGCCACAGATGCACATAGTCATATCTTGTGCTAAACCTTTGATATTTTTGACTGTCCATCCCCATTGCAAACCAGCCGTAAATGCAGCCTCTTGTCATATTCATGTTTTAAAACTTTGCAAAAACCATGTTTTGAGGATTTAAATGACACCTGGATTTCCAGAAGTCAAGTTATGGTCCGTCAAAAGTTTTCAGGGAGTTAAATATATAACTAAGATATTAGGATAAACACATTCAAAGATCAGTAAGCCCTATATTTTCTGTTGATTGTCCTCAAAATATACAGATACTTCATATTTCCAATCATTTTCTTGAAATGAAACTTTGCGGGTGTTTTAAAGTAAGCACAAGGATTGTGAATCTTTCAAAAATCAATTTGGGCAAATTGCGAACTTGACATGTATTTTCACCTGTAGTGGAAAATGAAGTTTGCTGCATTACGGCTCATTTGATATGAACCGTCACCTTTAGAGACACTTTAGTCCTTAATTCTGCTGTAATTAACAGTCATATGGCATTGCATTCCTTATCAGTATTCCGAAAGGTTTGCTGCATTTACGGCTCATTTGAAATGAACGGTCACGTTAAGAGACACTTTAGTCCCTAATTCTGTTGCAATTAACAGTCATCTGGCATTGCGTTCCTTATCAGTATTCTGAAAAGTTTGGTGCATTTACGGCTCATTTGAGATGAACGATCACCTTTAGAGAAACTTAAGTCCCTAATTCTGCTGCAATTAACAGTCATCTGGCATTGCGTTCCTTATCAGTATTCTTCAAGTCCGCCATGGCCAGGTTATGGTCTAGTGCCACTCGAGGATTGTGACTGGTTGTGCATCGTAAACGGAGTCCTGGAGTCAACATGTGAACCGCATTGTTATTGTTACAGCTACAATCTTTGAAAATATTTGAAGTCATTTGAAATAAAAATATTCAAGGTATAGCATGGACCTTTCTTTAATACAGATCCCTCTAAAAATTGCTAGGTATGTGAGATCCGCGAAATCGAACATAGGGTCTTGCGGAACGGATTTTGGTCAAAAATAGGGTCTATGGAACTGGTTTTTTCCCGAATTGAGGTTTCAGGAACTGCTTTTTCCCCATAAAAATATGACTATTTGAGCTAAAAATCGCTCAAAATTACCTTGAAAACATAATAAAACACATTTTTGAGTGGGGTCTTTGGAACTGAAGTAGTCTTGAAAAGAGCATCTTGAGGAGCGGAAGAGGAGGCTTGAAAAGGGGGTCTCGAGGGCGGCACAAGCCCGTACCTTCCGTCAACGTAAGAACCCCCCCAGGCCCTCTCCTCCCTACCAAACAAGGTTGAGAAATGCTACAATATGTAACAAATTTGCTGACATGACATCTTTTAACATTGAAGCAGGGGACAGGTGGTTCAATTTAAACATTGGCTTCAAAAAGTGTCCCAACAATTTTGTCAAGGATTGTAGCTTAAGGAATTGTTGAAGTAAACCTTCCTTAGGCCAAAAAAACAAGTTTGTCTCAAAGCTGATGCGCCCATTAGTAAAATCGGGCGATTTTGAAAAAAAGTAATGCGGGAATTTTTTTATTTCCAAGTTTTTTTGTTTTTTTTAAATATTTTTCAAAGAAATCGGAGAAAATTTGATTTTTTCACACCCAAAAGGAATTCATATTTCAAGTTCGATACGTCCAAAATCTTGCGGCAAGCTCGTATGAGAAAGATTGCAACTGCAGATCGTCATCTATTCGTCCTTTGCAGATATTGTGTTCTTGTGTCGACATTGAGTGTGCGTTACTACAACATTTACTACAGTAAGCTTTAACAGGCTCGTTGACTTCGTGTTGTATTTATTGTGTATTTTGTGAAGAACAACCATCCTGCTTGTTGTTGATTTGCTTGTGCGATCTCCTGACAGTCATGGAGTATCAAAGTTATTTTAAAGATTCAGCTGCTTTGCGGAAAGTTTAGAAAATGGTTTCTGCATGAATCGTTGAACAATAAACCCCTCAGAGCGAAGAAGTAGTTGACATTACAACCGGAAATAACCCGTGCATAAAAATAGGCGATCTATTTACTGGCTTAGGTATAGTTGATGATGCTGACGGTGCAGAATTCGACGCATGAATTTTGCACGTGATTCATACAGACAACGCTTGGAATCTTTAAAAAAAAAAAAAAAAAAACATTCCGCTCATCAGCTTTGAGACAAACCTTTTTTTTTGGCTTTATCAACTTGCTAACTCATGTAAACACAAGTCATGCGATCTCCACATTTTTCTTACGTGGGCCTGATTGTTGTTTCAAAATAATCTTGGGGACTAGACAAGCCAGATCTGCATCTCAATTTCTGCCCAAAAAATTAAAAATGCAGTATGTGCATTTATAAAGCATGCAGATACTTCATTAAATGTGCAATTTCACTTCAATCCACTCCCATGCAAAAAAGTTGTATGTACACATGTTTGATATAGTAGTTACTGTCTTATGTTATGAGACAGAATTGATCATCTGCTCATTTGGGCAAAGGAAGTAACTTGCAATGTATCTGCAATGCACATACTGCGTTTGTACTTTATAGGGCAGATTTCAGTCACGAGGAATGACTGTTATAGTGAATAAATCCACATTGTGGTCCATACCCAGGAGCTAGCAGATGTTGCATTTTTGAATGTCAAATCGTGCAATTTGGTGAATATTTTTGGTACAAGTTGAGAAAATTAAACAAAATACAGCAATTTCTTTTTACAGAATTTTTTTGGGAAGTTAGATAAAATAACATAATGATCATTTTTGCATTGCATTAGTTTTTCTTGGGTTGCATGAAATGTGCTCATGGTCCGTGTATGACCTTGGGATCACCAGTTTAAAATAGGGCACTTTACACTATAAATCTAATTAAAGTATCCAGCGAGCAGCCGATTTATAATGCACATAAACCAATGTGACCATATGGTGAGGTAAATTAGTCTGTATGGCCGAAACCATAGTCGGCCTCCAAACACAATTTTCGCTACCAAACATTTGGTCGTGACGTCAAAATGACCAGTGACTCCAAACAAAATAACTTCAACACCGATTTGAGACCAATTAAAATTTCGCGCTAGATTGCACATGTTATTGAATTTCCATATACATTGGACCAAATGTTTGTTACCCGTTCATACTTTAAATTTGATGGCAAATATTTGGTGACGTCACGACCAAATGTTTGGTAGAAACAATTTTGTTTGGAGGCCGACTATGGTTTGGCCTTAATTCAATAGTCTGAAAATCAACATCGCTATCAACACTTGGCTGCCACAAGCCAGTTATCCCTGTGGTAACTTTTCAGACTCTCTTGCTTCAAACTCCAAAAATCGAAAGGATCGTTAGGTTACACTTTCATGGTCTGTATTTATACTGAAAATCAAAATCAATCCAGCATTCTGCTTAATGTTTTGCATCATCCATAGTTTTTTTTAGAACAACCCAATTCTAGCCAATGTCAAACTTGACAAGAATTGCCCAATGCTCCTTTGAGCTTGTTCTATGGATTATATGTCCTCTATTTTATGGACAGTGTTTGATCAAAAGGAAACTGAAAATATGATTAGAAGAATGTAATAATTTTATGACCTTACAGTAATATGTAAATGACTTTCACATTGAACATGATATGAAAGTCCAGACTTAATTACCTAAGAAAGGCAGACTAAATATCTAGGAGGCATATTATACTTTTCTTATTAATATTGCATGACCTTGAAGTAGTACATGTGGCATAAGCCGTGCCCAAGGACCCATATAAATGAAAGGCTGCAAACTCTAGTTGCAACTAAAGGTCCCTTAACCATTTTTCATTTGCCACTGAACACTGATCTTCAACGTCTTAAGGTCAGATTCCTTTTATCCATTTGCGATGCGGTTGCGGTGCGTTTTGTACTGGAAGGGTGTTGGTAGTTGTATAATTTAAAGCACATGATTGAATAGTATCAGGTTGAAGCATGTGGTGCGTTTTAAATTGATAAAATGGTTTTCAGCGAGAGTGATTCCTTTTATCTGGTCCATTTGTGATGCGGCTATCCGGAAACCCAGATGTATTTACCTTAATCGGTCCTTGGAGTGATTCATCCGTTTTAATGCGTTTTGGACATGCGGAAACTTTTCAATTAGAGAAGCGGATGAAATGAAAACGCATTAAAAAAAGAACGAACAAAATTGAATCTCAGCTCTCAACCTGATACCATTCAGCTCCATTCAATCATGTGCTTTAAATTAAACCTAAAACGCACCGCAACCGCACCGCAAACGGATAAAAGGAATCTGACCTTTAAAGACAAATAAAAGCTGCGGGACGTATATTATTATCGGACGTGGTACATACAGTACTGTAAAGGACAATATTTTCATAAGTTATTGGATGTGTCGAGCTGAGAAGATCTTAATCTACAGTAAATTTTATGAACAATCAAGATGAGCATTTCAACTTCAAAAATATGAGGGATGTTCAATAAGTTCATGGCCTAAGGTAGATGGGGATAAGCTATACAGTTTTTACAAATATTGTCAGTAGTCCAACTTGATTGATGAATATATGGAAACGTTTATGTAAATCTACTTTTTTTTTATTATACAGAAACTTCTCACTTTTCACATAGATGTTTCTAAGAATTAAAAAAAAGTCACTGGTATGCATTAAACAATATTACTAGGTTTGGTTCGGAAAAAGATTTGAATTGAAACAGTTTAAAATGAAGAATGAGGAATCATGACTTATAGGTTAATGAATGCGCATTTGATAAGCGAGTGAAATGAGACAAAATCAATGCACGCGCGGTCAATTTTGATGCATCCAATTCACGAGGCCCGTAGGGGCCGAGTGCATAGGGCAGCAGTCAAAATTTACCGCAAGTGCATTGATTTTGTCTCATTTTACGAGCGTTATGGAATGCAAATTTATTTATCTAATTCATACATGACAGAAAAATAATATTGTGTCTTTTGTGAAAAGAAATAAGACTTTTAATATGGCCATCAAAATCTAAAACTTCTCTAAACTAAAGAAACTATCACCCGACAAAAACAATGAAACATTCACACGCACTAAACGCCCGCCACGCAAACCGGAGCGCAACAAGCGCAGTGCATTGTGAAAATCCACTGCACTCCGCGTACTTTATATTCTTGCGTTCTGATTGGCTAGGTGACACGCGCAGCACACGCGGAGTGTATGAATATATTATAAAGAACATCCATAAGCAAATTTTTCCCAGAACTTGTTCTCTCATGAAGGAAATGCACTAAATGCATGCATGTACTTTCCGATACAAATATATGTGGAATTAGGGATCCCAAATATTATCAGTTCTTAAATTCAACAAATGACCATATCTGAAAAAGTATGCAACTTTGGGCCAAATTGTTTAGAGGTTATCAATATCTACAAAGAAACCAAACAAAACAAAATCTTCAGTAAAAGAATATTAAAAGTCATTAGGTTGGGGAGCCCCCTGTTGGTAGTGCTTCAACCTTTCAAAAATCTCTCACCCTGGTGCTACACCCTCCAAATTCAACAAAAAGCAAGGCATCGACTCTTGAGAAAGATTATTTCTTCAAATATCATAAAGAGAATTTGGTTGCAGATTTTGTTAAATGTCAGGGAGCAGATGGATGTGGGAGTTCTTTGTACCCTAATGGTTATTTTTATAATTTCTTTTTATTGCTTAAACTTTAAAAATGTCTAACAGACAAGTTTTTAAAATTTCTGTAAGATAAAAACAGAAGCAAATATTTACTTGAAACTTAATATTTATCAATTAAGTTGGAAGCACAAAACATATTAATCAAAACGATATGGCTTACCTCATGCCTTACCTCCTCCTACCTTTGGCCACATGGCCACACATTTACTGAACACCCCTCCTATATATAGTTGTTGCTGGGTCATTGTCCACATATAACCACACAATTTAATTAACGAACAGTGTGCGATATTTTTATGGTTATCAGTTTCATTATTACAATCACTGTAATATCTTAGCAGATATTCACTTTGTATCATATTTTGGTTGTTGGTTTTTTCAAAAGCTTCACAAATGAATAGTATTGACAGGATAAATTTCATTTGGTTAGGCCAAAAGAAAAAGAACTCTGTCTCAGGTTCCTAAGGCCCAAAACCCTAAGCGCTACGGGTTTTTTTTTTACTCACGCGGAAATCTTTTTTTTATTATGTTTTTAGCTCACTATTTTGAATTTTTCCCTAGTTTTTCTCTCTCTATGTGAGAAAAAAAGAAGCAAAAAATCTCCTGAAAACCTAAAAAAAAAAAGAAATGCGGTAAAATTTGAATTTTTAACCATATGCGTGCGGGAAGCTGAGACAGTTCTTTTTTTCTTTGGCCTTATAAATTTTTTATATTTTTCAAGCAATTCTTGAATGAATAAATGGAAAAACAAACCATAAAATTGTATATACCCTGTTTGTTTTTGTTCTAACCTTTTATGAATCCTCTTATGTATAGTTGGAAAAGTAACAGGATCTATTTTAATGTCTTTCTAGTCCTCTAAGAACACACCCATCCTGCTCCTTAAGAAAATTAAAGTATGCTAAGCACCACTGTTTGATCACTAATAATATATAGCCATTTAATGCTGAAGGCGAATTATTGGGAGCGCTATTTCTATAAAATCAAGTTTCAAGGTTTTAAGAATCTATGACCCTTAATTTTGACATTTGCCACATGGATAAGGTATAAAGGAGATCAAAAACAAATTTTATTCATGTTAAATTCACACAGCAAATATTTAATTTATGCAATATGCATATAATAATTTCAAAAATGAATAGCGCCACCAATAATGAAATTTAAGAATATTGGCTAAAACTTATGTTTTTGACCTAAATGAGCCTTTTTTGAGATAAAATGTGAAATTGAATTATGGAAACAAATATAACAGTTCAACGACTAATTCCATAACTTATTTAAACACTTTTAAAGGCCTGCATTTATTGTAAAAGTACAGTTTTGTCTAAAAATTAATAAATACACCCATCAAACAGCGAAGTAAGAGATACAACACCATCAAATGGATAACAAATTGAACATACATTACATGAATATATCCATCATGGCATACATGGTCTAGCCCAAAATATCAATAGAAATACTATATTTAAAAAAAAGAAAGAATTCTCTAGGCTAATCGCCAAAGATAACCCAAGAAATCCTCTAATGAAGCTTATTTCCATTTGGGTCCAAGATCTTTCTCTAATTAAATCCAGTTTGGATTCAGGAGGAAGACCGAAGTACCCAGAGAAGAAACTGCGGAAGCGAGTATGGACTGAAAACCAAATGCACATACAGCGCTGGGACAGGGAATCGAACCCAGGACTAAGTGGTGCAAAGCAGGGGAACTACCGCTACGCCAACCTATTTCCCATCATGCAAGGACAGGTCATCATGCCACTTGTTGAGAGGAGTTTAGAGTAACTGTTTTGTTCTAGGACATTGCATTAACATTCAGCAGATTCGAACTCCAAGCTTTCAACAGATTCATTGCCTAGTAACCATGTATGTGTCAATTATATCAATTAACTGAGCCTAATTTTGTCTTTTTTATCCACATGTATATTCAACTTTGTTGCTGTTGTCATCCGTTGTCATGGATAACAGGTAAGCAATTTTGTGATATCTGATGATCCAAATGGTGTGTTCACAGTCCAGCGATTTTGTCACAATTCCATTTGAAGGGGTGTGCTGATACACAGTATATTACTTGCGCAAGTAATTATTTGATATTAGATCATTTGATGCCAGCTAGACTTAATAGCTTTTCAGAGTTTCTGCTTAATAAATGGGAGGTCCCAGGTTAAAATCTTGGGCATGGGTCTTATAATATTTAATGGTTTGCGAAACTAATTATGGGGTTTGAAATCTAAAAACTGCATATTTGTAGATGTTGAACGATGTCCCATTGATGAAATCGCTGGACTCTTAATGCACCACTTCTTGGTTCACAGGGAAATGATCTAGCATCAATACATGAGGAGATTGTGTGGTCTAGTGGAACAGTACAGGATTCCTTAGGTCCCGAGTTCAAGCCTCACTACGGCCAACAGGTATGTCCTTGGGCAAGGCATTTAATCTCAACTGTCATATCTTTGAATTTGTAGATTTATTATTTGGCTATTGATTTCAGATGAAGTTCACTGTTCTTGTGGTTTTTATTTTTACAGTTTGATACTGAAAATATGACATTAGGCTAATTTCATTTTTGTGACTGTCTTTGTATGATGCTTTACTTTCAATTAGAGGATGTTGGTATTGTTGTGGTTATTCTTTGATCACTGTTTCTAATTTGCCTTAAAAGGATGTAGCTCTGGGATAAAAAATGTTCGATATTTGAAATAAAACTGAAGAAAAATGTTTGGTTTTCTGTCAATGATTTTAACATACTGATAGGGTGGTATTTGAATTATGCATGGGTTTTGTAATTGGAATGATCACAAGAGGATTTGTATTTGTGAAAGTATCTTATAAACTTTGATCTCTGTTCATGTTTATTCAAATACAAGTTTGTGATTCAAATGGTTAGTATGATGGGTGAATATAAGTGAATACTTCCATCATTATCTCGACTATTATATAACAAGTTACTGAAAATGTTTTCTCAATTTTTATTGATTCCTTGCGCTCTTGAATGTTATTAGTCTTTAAGTGTAACTTATGAAAATGTCCTACTGATCTTTAAACTCTTTTTTTCGTTAATCCATACTTATAATAGCTGCAAGCGGGCCACCAGGTATTTGTTTTACATTCACCAGATTATTGTGTTGAAAACAAATGCCATCTCCTAAACAAGTCTGTTGTGAAAATACTGGCTCTGGGTATTTTTGATAAATTTTTGCAAGTTTTTAAAATATGATGCCAAGATCTTGTGAGTTGTTATAAAACACTTAGGTACAACGATGCATCCATGCGTCTGCGTTTTTTTATCACGCTGGGGTGGCCATGCATCGGATGCAGAGTTGTTGATTCGCGATGAACAACTCTGTGGCATGTTTGAATACCTTTTAACAAAAAAAATCTTCCTGAAAACACAATTTAATTCTTAATGTTTTCAATTTAACAGATAGGCCTACTCATCTTCATAAAAATATTTAGCCTATATGAAGCACTAGTTTGTTTATTTTTGCTACTTGGGCGTTATCAATTTTTCCCCAAGCACCGGGCTTTTACATGTACTATAAGTTGCTCGGCGCGATGAGCAGTGCGCTGACTTTTGTGTACTGCGTCAACTTTTGGAGATACAGTTAATTGTTGAACACAATATGAAACACAACTCATTATTTCATAGACTTTCTTCTTGCCAAAACCAAAAAAAAAAAAAATGAAGAAGAAAAATGCGTGGATGCTTGGCTAAAGTCTTGATGGTTTTCACCGCGGAAGAAGAAGACAAACATGAGTAATTTTTAGATCATTGTGATGCATATGATATAGGTCCGCTTCCGGCTATTGATGAGATGTAACTGATTTTATTTTGATTTGTACT
>JXSR01S075071.1:0-21831 GCA_000969725.1 Ophiothrix spiculata | reverse complement strand
ATGTTCTTGTCATCTTTTGTCATTCCTACAATCAGAGAATAAAATAAGCGAACTGATTATTTTTGTATTGAGTTTTGTGTACACTCTCTGCTTTTAAAAAAAATAAAGATTGATTGAATAATATGGCTTAAACGGTTGTCACAATTCATCATACTTGCACATATGTGCCGTCTTCTGCAAGGTTCAAAATTTATAGCCCCTACATGCGGTTAGTATTAATCAGTTCTGGCTAGGCCTTTGAGTTTACGGTTAATTGCATAACCTTTTACACGAATAAAAAAATTTCATTTAACCGTATACGACTGTTGAATTTTGCAACTGCAATAAACAATGTTAACTGGAGAATTGTATACAATTAATGACTTACCAAAATAACAGGTGGTCAAAATAACAGGTGGTCAAAATATTGTTTTCAAAACACTTTTATTTAACATACGAAGTCATAAAGTCAACACAACGTTGTTTCTCTGGCGAATATTTTACTGCCCCGTGCAATGTAAACAACGTGAATCCTACATACAGGGCCGCACCATTGAATATAGTCATCCAAATAGTCCACTGAATATCCCATCTTTACGTTGCGGCACCAGTTCCTGTTTAACTGTGACATGGAATTTCTACACGTTGAGTGGTGTTTCAGTTGTTTAAACGGGTAAACGATCTCAACGATAGTTCTGGCCGATTAGTTCATCAAATAATCGGTAATAAGGATTACCGATTATTGGCTTATGAGTGCGTCACTACTGAAGAGGACCATCATAGAAGACCACTAAACTCTTCATAAAACCTTTTGAAGTTTTGAATAGATACCTAGTAAAATATGAAACTTATGGTTCGTCTAGTCAAATTTTATAACTACAGTAGCGGCACATTTGACCTAGATCATGTCAAAATTTGACTAGGAAACTGAGTATATCATGCTTTTCTTGCTAAGTAGTCAAATCGATGAGATTTTCAACAGTTATAAACAATTTCTTCCAATGTATTATAATGCTCACAAGGATTATATATGTACATATTGTGGTCGGTGCTCCCTAAATTGCCAGTGCTTTACTTGAAAGCAAAAGAAATCAGTAACATTTAGAAGTCTACCATTTTCTTCCCTAACTGTATAATTTTTAATAATCATTGTATGAAAGATTTAAACTAAACAAAATCAGTTTTCCGCAGCAATTCAGTGTAGCGTTCCTTTATATTACTTTTGAGGTCTTATTTCCGTTTTGGGTATCTTTTCACAATCCTTGACAAGTTATGAAAACATCATATATAGATGTATATATGAAAAATCTCTGTTATACAAAGGAAAGACTTGAATGCTTATTTTCCATGCAAAGTATAGGGGATGCTCCAAAAAGTTGATCATTATGTGCTTGTAAGTAAAATGGTAAATGCCCCATTGATTTTTGTAATTTTTACATATGTTAAAGCACTTTTTGCGCACTTCAAAATACTGAAATAAAAAAATATGGTCACTGTGTTAGTTTCCAAGAAAAATGACAGAAACTGGCATTTTAAAATAAATTTTTTTTACATTGATGGCGCATCTGCGTCTGCATAATTTCCCACGTATATAAAATGCAACGATGTGGCGCGTGATTAACCAAATGCGTTGGTAAAGCATGCGTTCAATGTGCATTGAAATTTGCACACTCTAAATGGATGCAAACATTTTTTTGATTTTTTACTATTTATGAAAAAATTGTTATCCCGTGGTCGTAAGCAACTGCATCTCTGAGAAAACCCCTTAATAAATAGATAAAATTGAACTGATTACTGAAAAAAACTATTAGTACAAGTTAAATTTTTTTAAATTAGCTACATATAGATAAAAGATAATGTGAAGCTGCTGAATTTTGTCATAATGGGGGCTCGAGATCCAATTTGAAGTGCATATCTGTCAATCTCCCATCTCATGATGACGGAGGTTAGGAAATAGATCACTTGGTCCCTGTAGTATTCATGGGATTGGAGAACATTGTTGAGAACATGATTGGAGAACATGGATTGACAGGCTTATGTTTAATACTTGCATCCCCGATTCTAAGAACCATTTGTACTCCCTTGTTAGTACTTACGGAAATGTTCCAAATTTGAGAAAATCTAAAAGAATTCCATACTGCTTAAATTTTGGATCAAAAATACATGAATGACTTGGGGCTATTTTCAAAATTATTTCATGTGAATGATTAAGGAGTTGCTATCAAGATTTCTTTTGTGTATATTTCTTTTCTTATGTTCTTGTTATCTTTTGTCATTCCTACAATCAGAGAATAAAATAAGCGAACTGATTATTTTTGTATTGAGTTTTGTGTACACTCTCTGCTTTTTTAAAAAATAAAGATTGATTGAATAATATGGCTTAAACGGTTGTCACAATTCATCATACTTGCACATATGTGCCGTCTTCTGCAAGGTTCAAAATTTATAGCCCCTACATGCGGTTAGTATTAATCAGTTCTGGCTAGGCCTTTGAGTTTACGGTTAATTGCATAACCTTTTACACGAATAAAAAAATTTCATTTAACCGTATACGACTGTTGAATTTTGCAACTGCAATAAACAATGTTAACTGGAGAATTGTATACAATTAATGACTTACCAAAATAACAGGTGGTCAAAATAACAGGTGGTCAAAATATTGTTTTCAAAACACTTTTATTTAACATACGAAGTCATAAAGTCAACACAACGTTGTTTCTCTGGCGAATATTTTACTGCCCCGTGCAATGTAAACAACGTGAATCCTACATACAGGGCCGCACCATTGAATATAGTCATCCAAATAGTCCACTGAATATCCCATCTTTACGTTGCGGCACCAGTTCCTGTTTAACCATGACATGGAATTTCTACACGTTGAGTGGTGTTTCAGTTGTTTAAACGGGTAAACGATCTCAACGATAGTTCTGGCCGATTAGTTCATCAAATAATCGGTAATAAGGATTACCGATTATTGGCTTATGAGTGCGTCACTACTGAAGAGGACCATCATAGAAGACCACTAAACTCTTCATAAAACCTTTTGAAGTTTTGAATAGATACCTAGTAAAATATGAAACTTATGGTTCGTCTAGTCAAATTTTATAACTACAGTAGCGGCACATTTGACCTAGATCATGTCAAAATTTGACTAGGAAACTGAGTATATCATGCTTTTCTTGCTAAGTAGTCAAATCGATGAGATTTTCAACAGTTATAAACAATTTCTTCCAATGTATTATAATGCTCACAAGGATTATATATGTACATATTGTGGTCGGTGCTCCCTAAATTGCCAGTGCTTTACTTGAAAGCAAAAGAAATCAGTAACATTTAGAAGTCTACCATTTTCTTCCCTAACTGTATAATTTTTAATAATCATTGTATGAAAGATTTAAACTAAACAAAATCAGTTTTCCGCAGCAATTCAGTGTAGCGTTCCTTTATATTACTTTTGAGGTCTTATTTCCGTTTTGGGTATCTTTTCACAATCCTTGACAAGTTATGAAAACATCATATATAGATGTATATATGAAAAATCTCTGTTATACAAAGGAAAGACTTGAATGCTTATTTAAGTTGTTCTTCAAAATGAAATTGTCAGTGCTGCATTGTGTAGATAGAGCTCTGAGACTTGATTGTGGTTTGTACTGTTTTATAAATCCATTCTGTTAAAAACACCCTTTTTACAGGCCTTTTAGATTTGTTGTGGGTTTAGGCCAAAAAATAAAAGTTCTGGTAACATGCTTGAAAAGTGCAATGCGATACACGCTATTTTACTTTTTACTTTTAGAAAATGCAATGCGATATGCTATTTTTCTTTTTCTTTCTTTTTTTTTTTACAAAAAATGCTAACTTGATCAGCTGATATTCAGACTGTGAAGCCACGAACATAAACACACTCGAGAGCATATATATTCGTACTTGTCTGACCGTTGTATGACTGTAAATTCTGCATCAGGTAATTTGGTTGTGGATCATAGTTTCGAGCCAGTATCTTAGTAGAGCTAAATATTTCACTGGCTCTCACATATAAAGGATTAATTAAAATTAAGTTTTTATTCAAGTCTCCAGTAAGCTTTTTTACAGAGTTGTTTTATTTATCAAAAATATATTTTTTTTTAATTCAAAATTTGAAAAAAAAAATATAATGCGGGAAATATGTAACTTAACAGAAATGCGCGGGGGTTACCAGAAACGAACTTGTTTCTTTTTTTGGCCTTATACACTGTTGACTCAAACTTGTCTTTTAGTTTTATTGCATCGTATTTTATACCTGACACAACATGTTTTGCAATTAACTTCTTGCGTAGTAAAAGTAACATTTTAAGCCAAAAATGTTTGTTTCATTATGTTGGTACTATTCAATTATAGAATTACTTTTTACTAAAATGATATGCATAAAAATATGTGCTTTCTACTATTTTTATTTAATATTTTTGTTTACAATTAAAATGAGTTATATGCATGATATTGAGATATTTCAGCTATTACACAAACTGCGTTGCCATTATCACATAACAATGACTTAATTGTGTTTGGCAAGTTTGCTTATATTACGTGTATGATTGAAACGTAACAATATGTGTACGTATGTAATGTTGCAGTGTAACATCCCAAATGCCAATACAATAGCCCACTTCAAATGTTTTGTAATGCATAACAATGTATTTTCTGAACTATTTTGTTAACCCATTACTGATTCTATATATCGCTCATTCCGAAAAATTGGGTGCCAATAGCATGTTTTACGTTCTTTTGTCCACAAAAACCTTCCAGTGCCTTTATCTCTTCCAATACTGCAATTTTCGGGTAGGGCTTGTCAAAATCTACTTGGTCATATATGGTTTGTCATACTTTTAATGCCATTATGACTCTGATTTATGCCTTCAAAGTAGCGAAAAACGTGAAAATAGCTAAAAATGAGTTTCCATCGCAACAGTGTTACTTTTGGACATGCTCATTTTCTCTTACTATATAATACTTTTTCAAGCCTATTATAATTTTTAAACAGATAAACCATAAGCATTTTGTATCTGAACAATGATTTCCAAATTTGATGACATCTTTCCATAATTCAAAAACGAAATTCATTTTCCACCAACATCGTGTGAGCTACGTTACTTAAGTTTGGCATACCATTATTTGATGGGGAAAAACAGCAATTCCAACAAAATTTAAGTATGCTGACAGCAAACATTCCAGTGAATTTGAAAACCATAATAGAAAATGTCAAATTTATTCATGTTTGACGAAAGAAAGTGTTGAACATGAAAATTTGAACCGACCATGTTAAGAAATGTGAGCTACGTAACCATATATCTCAGTAACCATAGGCATTGCAGCAATTCCATTTTAGTATGTGATAGAGATATACACTACTACTTCGTTTATATTAGAATTTACTAAGTAAATGGTCTAATGTATGTTTTGTGCATTAAAACATGCAAAAACAGTGAGCTACGTTACCGTGATCTACGTTACTACTGACCTCTACAGAACTTATAACTACGGTTTCATGACTTTTCTATGCACTAACAGTGCATATGAAGGATACACTTGCCTACAAATGCAAAAAATTGGCGAGTATCAATACTTAAAAATTGAGCAGGTAACGTAGCTCACCCATTGCCCACCACATAAAAATGGGGAAGTCTTTGTAACAGAAAAAATATAGAAGTGGTGTTGACAAATCACTTGGATTCATTGTCCATGACTAGTTTACTAATAAAAAACGAAAAATATTTGAGCAACTTTATTTTTTCATTTTTTTCAACTGCATTGGCACCCGATTTTTCGGAATGAGCGATATATTCACTGGTGTCAATATATATAGATAATTTCTACTTGAGTTTGCAATCTGTAACAATTCTTTTGTGTTTACATGAGCTAAAGCAAAAGCAAATCTCCGTAGCTTCTTTGCTTTTTGTTTTGGTTGTAGAAGACAATAGACTCACCTACTTTGATTGGCTGGTCTCTTTTATGGGGTAAAATCAAATTGATATTTCATTTGTCATTTGCGACGTTTAAACTATTGTAAACTAAAACGTTTGATTTTTAATGAGATATTTTACAACATATTTGAAATTAAATACTGTCTAAGTTGATCATTTTATTAAAAAGGTGACAAAATATATAATGAATTGACACTTGAATTTAAACCTATTTTTGTCAAAACTTTTGTCAAAGCTAGTAAGATTTTATGAGAATCTTGGTAAGTTTTAATATCTTTTGCAATTGCTTAGAAATGGAAGTGTTATTACCGTACTGACTCGAGTAATGTCCCACCTTTTTTGAACATGAATTTTGAGCAAAGTATGGGGCTGGGACTTTACGCGAGGACGCATGAGAGAGATTGAACTAACCGGTCGATCTACCGAGGTAAACAATGCCAGTGAATTGTCCGAGCTAGAGGGATCAAATCAAGCTATTCATTGTAACCTTTTGAATAACACATTTCAGGATTCAGTTCAGTAAATATTCTTTAAAATTATCCCGATGAGTTTTTTCAATAAACACTTACAGGAACGTAACAATCAAGGTTTAATATGGTGAAATTACTATTGCACATTCGATCGTGAATTCGCCATTTTGTAATAGTAACAATCGCGATTGCGCATGTCCATAGCGCATGCTCATATTTATTTTTACCGTTATATGAACAAAAACATCGCCATCTGTTGACGATTAGAACACAGACAACAGTGAAAAGGTGTATATTCATCCGCGATCAGCCGTGATATTCCGATGAATTATAAGACATTTTGGATAAAATGTACCCATTTCTATCGTAATTAAGATGAGTTTGCGGTTATTTTTTGATGCAGATTTTGATTTTTTGATAACTTTTGCAGGTAATTCAGCAAATTATGGCCACAAATAAATGTTATTGGGATATTTTGGTAATGATTATTTGACGACTCCTAAAGAATACCAATGGGATTTTACGCGCGTGTACGTTAATTTTCTGAAATTTTTTGTAAATATACAGGTGGTACATTGCCCGAAGATGGGATTTTACTAGAGTCAGTACGGTATATCCCTAATTGTTATGTTCATCAAAATTGAGAGAGATAGTTTATTCAAGAAAATGTTAAAAAACTTTCAAAATTTATTTATAACATTCAGCTGAAAGCCAGGCTAATCCCAATAGTGCAAATGCATTAAATTCAAGGAACGCCTCCGTGGTGTGAAAGACAGAATATTGGAAAGAATTTTCGATTTTGAAGGAGGAAACCGAAGTGCTCAGAGAAAACCTGCAAGGACGAGTATGGATCGACAACCAAATTCATGTACAACCTAGGTCCGACTGGGAATCGAACCCGGGCCACAGCGGTGAAAGGCGAGGGCAGAAACGCTGCGCCAACCCGTCCCCCAAATGGAAAGTGTTCAACAAATGAAGGGAGCATGAATACTTTTATTTATCATAAGTGATCATTTCTACGAATAATGTCTTCATGAGTGAGTGTTGATTGAATTATTTGCCATGTATTCAAATTGCATTCACCACTGCTCCTTGGTGTTGAGTCCTCGGGCATAATTCTCATCCAATTTCTTCAATTTAATATTTAGTCATTCTAAATGAAAAAAATGTGACACCCAAGCACACAAGAACATGTCCAATGCACATGGAGTAGTCTAGGATATATCAAACAAAGCATACACTAAAGCATTGATTGCTTAAAGGAGCATAATTTTTTTTCAAACCTTTTGAGATTTTTGTACCAAGTATTGCTCATATTTTTTCTCATAACCCATGTGAAATTTTATGGCTTAGTTATGTTCCATTTCGGAGTTAAACATGAAAATATGTCTAAATATGGTAACCATAATTAATTTTACACAGTAATGTATTATAGGCGGCTCTAAAATACAAAAAATTTCCATGAAATCAAAATCGTTGGACTGATTGGGCTGAAATTTGAAACTTAAACCTCTTTAGTGGTCATCTTGCATATAACACTGAAATTTTTTTTTAGAATAATAATAATAAAACAGACCAAGGTCCTTAAATAAAAACATGATCAAGATTTATTAATAATAGTATTTCCTTTCATAATCCATCATATTAGCAGATTTGATTTGTTTAGCTCAGGAAGATAAATTGTGTTGCTTTCCAGCGTGATCAAACCCTGCGGATACTTTAACACCAAATAATCCATTGGAAGGAAGTGTCGCATTTGGTTCAGCCTAGGGCCTGAGTGCAAAGATGACACTCAATGAATGATTATTGCTGTATCAAACCAAAGCATAGTCTAAATCATCTACAGCTAAGTTGGTAAGATAATTTGAAAGCAATAAAATATCAAACTGGATGAGACTATGCGCTCAGTGCAGTGGAATGCCCAGGATTGTTTGAGTGGTTGGGCACAACCATCAGTTTCCCCCAAATGACATAAGACTAAAAAGAAAAAAGTACACTCAAAATTTTTTGACGTAGCTTTTGAAAGGCGCACGGCAAGTTTTTCAATGATTCTTTCAACATTTAAAACTATTTTTCTTCTCTTTTCTGATGATTTTTTTCTCTCCTTTCTTTTCTATCTTTTTTTATTGTCGAGATCCTCGAATGAACCTTTTCCCCCAACTGACTCGCCAAACTGGGGGAGCATATGCCCCAGCACCCCCAACCCTACCGCTCCCCCCACCCCTTTGGGCACGCCACTGGCTCAATGTTTATGAAAAAATAAACTGTGGCACAGCCTAATAATACATTAATAAAATTTAATCCTAAATTGTACTTGATTCTTATTTTCAAAGTTACCAAATGTATTTTCTCTGATCTTGAGGCATGTGATGTTTATTGTACACAACTTAGTGTGGAAACTCCCCCACCAAAAAAAAAAAAAAAACTTTGACACTCAATGCATGATTATTCTTGTATCAAACCAATGCTTCGTCAAAATTATCAACCACTAACTCGGTAAAATAATTTGAAAGCAATAAAATGTAAAACTGGATAATGCTCTGTGTTTATGAAAGAATTACTTTTTCTTAAAAAAGAGTTACCACCACTGTTTGATTACCATTAAAAGGTGTTCATTTTTTAGCCAAATGCACATTATTGGTGGCGCTATCAATATAAATCAAAGTTTCCAAGTTTTTAATGATGAATCAATGAGCCCTAGTTTTGTTATTTGAGACATATATACATATACGGGGACCAACAATAAATTTAATGCATGTATAATTTACATTCTAAATATATAATTTATGCAATATGCATATAATTAATTTCAAAAATTAAATAGCGCCACCAGTAATGAAATCTCAAGATATGGACTGAAAATGATGTATTTTGTAGTAATGCAGCTTCTTCTTTTGTTATTGTAAAGCACTTTGAGAACTTGTTGAAGGGCGTTTTATAAGTATATTATTATCATTATTATCATGAACATTTTTTGAGTAAAAACATTAAATAAAATTATGGAATCACATTTGACACGGTTCAATTACTAGAACTAACACTTTTTTAAAGGACCTGCATTTCTTGAAACAGTGCATTTTTGTCAAAAAAATAATAAATGAAACTATCAAATACCAGTGCTACATTCACATGTTCTATACAATCTAAAAGCTTGCATTTATACTCTGTAAATCTTGAAGTATGCAACAAACAGCTGATTAACGCACATAAACCAATATGTACCATACGAGGAAATAAATTAGTCCATATTTCTGGAATCATTTCAACTTACCAAATCTTGCTGAATATTTAAATTAACTTATGTTCAATATTTGTCCATATGATAGCAACAAAATTATCCCAAAATAATACCAAAATCATGAACAATTTATGTAAAAAAATATTAATATGCAGTGATTTGGTCCTAATCAATCCTAATCGATCATTACTAGTCTCTTACACAATACAAAACCACCAGGTCATAAAATACAATGGATACACTTTGGATCTTGTAATTGAGTCTGATTGCTTGTTGCATACTTAAAGTTTTATAGAGTATAGTATAACTTAGATCTACCTTTAGTTCAGATTGTAATGATGTGGCACTCATTTTGTAGATCACTTGTGTGACTGTTCATATCAAACCAGCCGTAAATGCAGCCTCTTGTCATTTGCACTTTTTAAATATTTGCATAGATCATATTACAAGGATTGAAATGATACATCATTGAACTTCACTTGGTTATCATGCATCAAACATTGTCAGTGAGTAAAATGTATGAATTGAGATAAACATGTTCAAAGATCAGTAAGCCCTAAATTTTCTGTTGATTGTCTTCAGAACATACAGATATATTTCATATTTCCAATCATTTTCTTAAAATGAAACTTACAAGTGCTTTGAAGTAAGGATAAGGATTGCAAATCTGTAAAAATCAATTTCAGCAAATTTCTTTGGTACCGGTATGTATTTTCACCTGTAGAGCAGAATGAAGTTTCCTGCATTTACAACTGTATAGAGATAAACAAACACATTCATTCTTTGAGATGAATTCTGGCGTGCTTCCCATCAGTCTGACCGTATGGTCATTACACCACTATGCTAAAGCAGTGTACGCATGACACAGTGTATTTGTTTTCTAACCTTGAAATACAAGATGTTTATAAGCTTTCATAAATAAGCAACATCCAAGAATTGCTCAAAATGTCAGTTTGATTAACTGTAAGGTTGCTCAACTCCTATGCATTTTGGTCTATATTTCATATAGATTTAAGAATACACTCCCGGTCAAAAGTGTTTACGCACGCTTAAATATGGGCTAAAAACGTAATTATCATATTACACGACCAAGACTTTTAAAAAATTCATGTTTTTATAGGTGCCTAATGTATCCAATATAAGTCATCCATGTTTTCTCTGATATTCGGATCTTCCATAACCATAAAAATGACTGATTTCCTGGACCATATATAAATACACCACACACACTTTTTGATATGTACCAATGTAATTTATTATTCAATTGCTCGTTATAACAGTGACCGTAAAGAACTTTTTAGGTTATAAGTTTTCCAACAAATGTGTTGTTATGTATTTTCAAAACTCCAAAAGAAAGTATACAGTATGTTTAGCACGCTAAATTTTCAAATGCCGTGAATGCTATTCCGGTTTAGTTTTTTAGATCTAATTATATATTAAATATAAATCCAAAAAAATTACGCAAATGATGAACGGCTCTCGAGATATGGCTAGTTAAAGGTTTTGTGCGCAAACACTTTTGACCAGGAGTGTATATATAAGTTTGTCTGCAGAGCAGTAATTGTTCCTAAATCCACATATATTTTGAGAACAGTGAATTCCATTTCCTAAGATAACTTTGGATTATAAATGTTAAATTATTATCAGTTAAAGTAATTACCATTCCAAACTTGTTAAGAAAATTTAAAACAAAATATAAAAGTTCCTATCTTTATTAAAAATGTTCTTAAAATATTCAGATCTGTTCTTAATTTGACTATAATAGGTCAATGGTCAATTACCCACAACTTCATCTACATCGGACAAAAGACAGAAAAGTTAAGATCATTCAAATTAATTAGTATTAAATTGGAAAAAGTTGATAAAATTTCAAGTTGAACATGTTAAAAATGCTCCTGTCCTTAACTTTTTATTAAGGATGTTCCTAAATCAGTTTGGCAGAACTCACAATTCGGATACGTATCCGAATTCGGATACCCACGTACATTTCGTATCCAAATTGTGATACCCGTATCAGAATAAGGATATGGAGGGGTATCTGAATTCTGATACGCCTGTCGTGGTGAGAGAAACAAATCGATAGCGCCAGCTGGCAAGTACATGTAGAACATCTTTCTTGCATTTATGATAAATGTATCTGTGGAAATGTCATTTTCATCTGTGCAATTCCAGCGGAATAGCTTCGAAACATGTCCTGATAGCTTCTTATCACAGAAGGCAAAATAATTTGGCCAATACTACAGAATTAAGATGACAAATGATGATAATGTTATTGACTTTTATATACATACCGGTATAGTGCGCGGCGAAGCTGAATATTCATTTCAGATATCTCGTTTCAGCTGTTTTTAATCAAAATTCGGATACGGGTATCAGAATTGTGATACGGAATATCCAAATTCGGATATGTATCCGAATTGTGAGTTCCGCCGAACTGAAATAGCTTTATGAAATAGAGCCCAGGTTTGGAAAGGGACTAGCGTAGATTCCACTTGGTATTAATGTAACAAAATCAAGAAAAAGGAAAAATATTAATTTATAATATTCGACGGAAAGCCAGGCTAATCCCAATATTGCATATGCATTAAATTGAAGGGATGCCTCCATAGTGTGAAAGACGGAATATTGGAATGAATTTTCGATTTTAAATATTCCATATAGACAATTATTTTGGAGCATTAATTGACTTAAACTAGTGACTTGATCATTTGTCATTGAACACTTGTCATTGAACAAGACTTCTCCCACCAGACTTGATTGATTTTGAAGTAAAATAACACTTCTCACTTGGGACCATATATTGGTTCCATGAGAAAACTGTATTTGTCCTGGCAATAACAAAATTTGACTGCAGGAACTATATTTATGGTTTGCAATCACAAGCTCAATAATAGGATTGATTTGAGAAGATTTGTTTGTTGTTCTGTCTCAAGAGATGTGGAGTTCGTGAAGGAGGCAGCATAATGGAGCTACGCAAGACGCAGCACCACAACACCAGCCCGCTGGACATTGACCCTTAGGCCACATAAAAAAAAAAAATTGTTTCTCGTCCGAAGGTTTCTCAAAATGTGAGGAGGGAGGGAGGTGTTTTTTTTTAAGGTTGGAGACAGCCTGGCTGATCCAGGTTTATTTACCCTTGGTAGATGTTGACTGCACATTTAGTTGCTGTCTTTCAACTCATGTGATATGGATAAATGTTGGTTTGATAACAGTTGCAATGTTAAAAACATCAAAAACTTAAAGAATCCTTTAAAAAGGAAAGCAGGATCTTGATATTTGAATGATTTAGCTCAATTTTCGACGTCTTTTTAGCATTTTTGCAAAAACAAAAATTGGTGGGCACCAAAAAGTGAGGAGGGGACGAGAAACAACTTTATTTTTTTATGCGACCTTACAAGTACTGTAGCATGGTGGTCAGGCAGTGAAAAAATGCATGGATGTTGGAAATTTAAGGCCGTATTTAGACTTTTTTGCGAGTGACCATATTGTGCCATATGTTTTCAGCAAGCATCCGCTATTTATTCAATATCTAATATGAGGGGGTATCATAAAGTTTTAAAGATCACCCAGAAGGAAGCGAACTATGTCAATGAATTTTTGTCTGGATGGTCACTTGTCCTTGTGTACATTATGGTTGGTTCATTATGGGTCACATTATGGATTAGTCTTAGAATCTAGAACTAGTGGGAACACTCTTATACATTCAAAAATGTATTGAAATCAAGGAAATTTAAAAGTCTCGCAGAAATGGCTAAAATTGAAAAAAATGAGCTTTGTCATATGAATTTGTGATGACATTATATCCAGTGTTTTAACTCCTATTAATAATCTACGTAATCGTACAATCCAATCTAATCAGGTCATTTTTAGTTTTATGCAAACAATTGCACTGTTATTGTCAAGTAACAATGACTTCAGATAGTGATCTCGTGTACGCATTTCTCGCGATAATAGCGTGTATGCTTTAAGTTCACTTTTTTGCATTATTGGATACTTTAATATGTTATCTTTTAATAACAGAAAATAAAATATTACAAAACGCAATGTTTTACAACAGCTATAAGGAAAAATAAAATAAAAATGATATTTTCACATTTTTATCCTGTTGACTTGAAAGTAGAAGGGGGATTATGGCGTAGTAGTGGATGTCTGCGTCTGTGTAAATGGCATAGATATGAGCCCTACATTTTGCGCTGTGGTTGCGTGTGCCATTTGCGCGTGTTGCGTGTGCGGGTTAACATGTTGCGTTATTGTTCTTGCGAAGCTCAATTTTTGAAATCCCGCAATATCATTGTCAAACTTTTAAACAAACACCGGACAACTAACAATTTATGTTTTGGTTTTCTTTTAATATTTTCATAATTAGAACCCAAAAATCGGATCTGAAAATTGAGTATGACAAATCATCAATGTAAATGAGATAATAACACTTTATGTCTGATACCCAAGTTTAATACATCAAATTTCCTTCTTTTTAGGTCAAAATGGCCAATTTTTCATAATATGCAGGATTTCTCCTATTTGTATTTTCGTTAAAAAAATGATTTGGCTGATAGTATGAAGCAAGATATAGTTTTAGAACCCTGATGACATACACTAATATTTCAGTAGAAATACACTCCCAGTCAAAAGTGTTTGCGCACAAAACCTTTAACCGGCCATATCTCGAGAACCGATCATCATCTGTGCCATATTTTTTCGGATTTATATTTTACATACATAGTTTTAAAAAAATCAACAAGAATTGCATTTACCACATTTCAAAATATGGCATGCTAAACATATTGTGTACTTTCTTATTCACATAATAAACGGAGTTTAAATACATAACTGCACATTTATTGGAAAACTTGTTACCTGAAAATGTTCTTTATGGCTACACGGTGACAATGAGCATTGAATAATAAATTACATAGGTACATATCAAAAAAAAGGTGTGGTGTATTTGTATATGGTCCAGGAAATCGGCCATATTTATGGTTATGGAAGATCGGGTATCAGAGAAAACATAAATTACTTATATTGGGTACATTAAGCACGTATAAAAACATGAATTTTTTCAGAGTCTAGGTCGTTTGATATAATAATTACGTTTTTGCCCGTATTTAAGAGTGCGCAAACGCTTTTGACTGGTAGTGTAACTTTCTTACTATGATATTTGAAGTGAGTGTGATTGTAACATGCAGGACCAGGCAAGCGGGTATTGATGAATCTCTCAAGGAATACAAATCAAATCAGGAGGTATTAAAATAGTTTAAACAGGAACAGAAAATCTAGGCTAATTCCTTTACAAAATATATAAAAAGTAGATTCAAAGACAAGGTATAGAGCAGGAGGTTAAATGGATCATAGGAATAGAAGAGTTTTATATTTTTAAACTTCTACGCTACTTGTTTTTAGTACTCACCGGAGTGTTTAAGTTCATCTATATTTTGCTTTCTGTAATTATGTAGTTTTTTGTGGATATTTTATGTAGATTGTACCTGTTTTGTATTTGGGGTTTGTCTTTTTTCCTCTTTGTAAGTGCTATTTAGCTAGTCTGTATTGGTTCTGTTATACGATAGCTATATTTTAGCCTATATTCATATCATTTTTTTTTTTTTGTATTTTTAGCACATCAAGTTGGCTTAAATTTGTTTTAACTTCCAATTTAATCCCTCTACATCAATATTGCAACATTTTCATAACAGAATGGATTTTGCTTAAATTCATCTCATATATTAATCACAAATGGGACCATTCATCCCAGCGTCCATCCCAAACCAGCCGTAAATGCCACCTCTTCTCATTTTCCCTTTTTAATTATTTGCAAAGACCATGCTTTAAGGATTAAAATGACGCCTTAATGAACTTCATACGATTTCCAGAAGTCAAGTTATGATCCGACAAAGGTTGCAAGGGAATAAAACGTATAACTAAGATAAGCATGTTTCAAAGATCAGTAAGCCCTATATTTTCTGTTGATCGTCATATGCAGATTTGTTTCACATTTCCTGTCATTTTCTTGAAATGAAACCTTGCTGGTATTTTGTAGTAAGCACAAGGATTGTGAATCTGTCAAAAAATAAATTTTGGCAAATTACGACCTTGACATGTAATTTCCCCTGTAGCACAAAATGAAGCATTTACGGCTCATATACGGGCTGGACAGCCACATTTGTGTTTTTTTCCCATGAAACATGAATGAAGTAGAGAAAATCAAGACTCAGAATTTGTTTTAAAAGTTCTGAAATTATAAGCATTTAAAATGACATATAACTTGTTGAAATCAATCATGTTATTTCCCAGTAAAAAATTGCTGTTTTGCAATACAGATGTATAAACCATTTTGGCGAATTTGCAGCAATTTGCCCATAGCGCTATGTGATTACTTCATCACATAAAGGCAAAAGAACCATTACTTTTAATCAAACATTCACTGCAACACCGCCTGGAGCGTACATTCAAAGAGCTCTTACAGTAATAGGAAGTATTGATTGGGGCAGTTGAAAACACACTTTGTCGTTTTTTCTCGAGATTATTTATTAAACAGCTTGGGCAATAAATTCTTTAGAAATCCAAAGTCAATTTTGAGATTTTGGGCCGACTGACGTTGAGATAGGTCGAGAGTTTGATTTTAAGGATATCTAAAATTTGGGCCCGTGGGGGGGGGGGGGGGGGGGGGGGGGGGGGGGGAAAGGACGTTGTAAAATAAAATTGACAAACTCCCATTAGTGACTAAAAAGCATGATGAAGGGCTGTCAAACATAATCAGGCTTGGACCTGGGGGGGGGGGGTACTTACCTTGACGGAGGGTATGGGTATGTGCAGCCCTCATGACCCCCCTTTTCAAGCCTCTTATTCCGCTCCCCAAGCTGATCATTTCAAGATTACTTCAGTTCTGAAGACCCCCATTTCAAAGAGAATGACTCGAAGTATAGTTTATTAAGTTTTCAACCTAATTTTGAGTGGTTTTCAGCTCAAATAATTGTATTTTTATGGGAAAAAGCAGTTCCTGAGATAAGACCTAAGACCTCAATTTTTCTGCACGACCCTATGTTGGATATCACGGATGTCACATACCGACCAAAAATATTTTGAGTACCCCTCCCCACCAAATTTGGGCTCCTTTTAGTGTATATTTACAACAAATAAGATTATTTAGTATGAAAAGGTATTAAAAATGTAGACATTTTGAGATTTTATGACCATGCCAGATTCATCTACACCTAAGCACCCGGGGGGGGGGGGGGGGGGGGCACAACTTTGAAAGTGGTACCGCCGGACATATATATCCTGCCCACAAATGTAAGTGCCCCCGGGCTAAGCACTGGCATTTCCACTACTTCCAGTTCAAACTTGGAGTTTGTAAATTGTCAATACTTTGAACATTTGAAGGATTATAATCTGGAAATCTTGTCTGCAAAATTGGGTTTAAATTTGGGACATTAAATATGTCAGTTGCTTTGGCATTTTGTAGTGGTATTTGTAATTTCAATAACCCAACTGCATTGTTACATTAACACTGCACTAAGGGTGGATTCATACTCTCATACATTCGGTACCGAATGTATATTTGTGACGTCAAAATATATTCGGTATCGAATAAAAAGTATGAACCGGAGAAAGATATTTTTATATCAATACGTGCTGAATAGCGTTGTCAAGCAGGCTATTTATTCAGTTTCAACTCGGCATGGTCATCCAGTTTCATTCGGTGTCTAATTATTTTGACGTCACAAGTATACATTCGGTACCGAATGTATGACAGTATAAATCCACCCTAACACTTTATATAAACATAATCGCTGAAGTAAAATGCAACACCAATTCAATCAGAGAATGATTGCGTGACCTAGCTAGTATTTCCTAGTTTACTATTGCTTTCTAACATATCAAGTGTAAAATATCCACACAGTTTGGAATTTTGTCCAATATATCTCTAATATTCAAAATAATAACAAATTGAGAACTTATAGCGTGAAGTTGATAATTTGCAAACTGGGTAATATTTTATCATGTGAATGTAACGTAGTCATGTGCCTGCATCTTTTCCCCATTTTTCCAACAGATATTAGTTTATGATCAACTTTATTTTGTTTTTCTTTTATGATCTTCCCCCTATCATAAACCGTTATTATATTTCACGTTTCGTGTCACATTTTTGGTTGCAAAAGATCACTTGGATCACTTGCTATTTCATTATCTATTTCATTTCTATTTTTTTCAAGTATACACGTTTTAGTAATTATTTCCTTTCAAATAAAGGAGGGAATTCTTTAGTAAATTAAAGTTGCATGAACACCAAGAGTTTGTTATTAATTCACGAGACAAAAGGTGTGTCCACACTGAGGGTTTCATTCTCAAGTAAAATGGTACAAAAAATTCTTACGATTGTGGTAGCCATGGCAAAATAAGCAATCTGTCCCCACTGTCATTCAAACGCAACCTTGTTACGTTAAAAAGAATAATTTTTACGCATCATAAAAAGCCATCAATCAAAATGCCGAGAATTTCTCTCTCTCTCATCTCCATTATTGCATATAAACAAGGCAATGAACCTTTGAATTTAATAAAACATTCAATAAACACTCGCCTCAAGAGCTTTCCTATAAAAAGCTATTTCAGTTTTATAAAGTATCGATTTGAAGCCTTCTATTAATACTCAGATGCCGTTTGTGCTTATCAAGTGCAAGGACACGATAATGCAAGATTTAGGATATCAAATGCAATGTTGTAAAAGATTTAATTCCTATAAAATGTGACATTTGTGACCCGTCATATCGAAAGGTACCTTAAGGTCGGCATAGTAAATTAAGAGATACAGGCCATTGAAGCTTAGCATAGTCAAAAATCACGTCCAAGGTCAAATTTTTAAATTCATCTGAAACTTTACCTTTCAAGTGTATTCTATCATATTTATCAGGTTACATCATCAAAAACATTAGCAAAATGTGTTAAAACCAAGATAAAAATCTTCTTTCCATTCAAGTTTTACTCAGTACGAAAACTTTAAACTCAATTTTCTCAGAACTATAGTTTTCCGAATCAGCCCGATTCCCTTTTACCAATCTGGATGTAACTTTGTAACCGAACAATCAACAGCCAAAAGCAAGGTGTCATTTCAAAGCTTAAAATCTCAGCTTTTAGATGAGACCATAAAATCAATTTTGATTTTGGGACCCTTAAAGTACCTTTTGATATGAAGGGTCACATTTTAACCTTGTCATCATTCTAGAGAAAACTTGTGACAGATAGATGAAATAAACATTCTTGTTGTTTTGTCAAAGTCCATGACCTGCTGAAATGAATGCAACAACCCACACTTAGACAATAACAACCACGCACCACTGTTTTTGAGGTCATTGATTAGAATCGTGGTTGTGTGTTTTGGGCCAAGGTTCTTTTTTGAGGGAATGTAGCTCCTGAAGAAAAGTACCAAGGGACAAAACCAACACTGACGATTATAAACAATGACCAAATTAAAAGATGGTGCGAAATTAGGCCAAAAATAAAAAGAAGGAAAGAAAATTTTTATATTGGCATAACGGGCCGAACAAAAATAGTGTTGGTAGGTAGGGATCTTTTTTTTTAAATGTATTTTTTAGTGTTAACCAACTCCCTATAGAGTGGCACTTACATCGTGGGCAAAATCCCCTACTAGATCATGCACCTCCTCAACACATCTGATGCTAGAACAAACTTGAGTTTGGGGCCACATTTCCCAATGAAGTACAGTGAATAGCTGTTAACTGCCTCAACCATTGCTGTTTTAGTACTTCCCGGCTGAATACATTTCTTGTATCAAGTTTTTCTGTATTAAGGGTTTGTCTGTTGCTTTTTAATTTTTTTGTTCCAAAAATAATAAAAAAAGTGTAGGATAGGACCGTATTTTAGGGTCGGTCAGGTTAAGCCAATATAACAATTTTTTAATACCTTATTATTGTCATTATTAACCATATTTTTTCATCTAAATTCTTACAAATTTTAACCTTAATTGATTGAAACAGGTGTAAAATTTTAATTTATAACTTTGACATCTGCTAAAGATATTGATCAGTCCAGACACTGCTACTGCATTTTGCCCACGATATTATTGCGTTAAAAGCATAGGTGCTATTATCTTGGGCACTAGGCAGTTCATTATCAGAAGTCATTGTTACTTGATAATGACCATGCAGTTATTTGTGTAAAACAAGAAATAATCTTACTGCACTATTATGCAGGTTATTAAATGTACTAGGCAGGATTCCATTTAGAATAAAAAACTTAATGAACCGCTCTAAATAAAGAAACCGTACAATCTTTGCTTTTATATTAAAATTTCCGTTAGTTTAACGGATAGTCAGAAATTAGGTTAAGCTTGTATTTTATAGCTCAAGCATTTAACTTTGAGATACGGTTTGTTTCACTTCGATTGGTAGTGTACAACAAAAATTTTGTTTTATCAAATATTTCAGATGGATTTTTGTTTAATTTAATTTCATGATTATTGCTCATAAAGCAGGGGTGCTTTTGAATGGAATAAAAACGGGTCACCTTGAAAATGTATCATATCTGTTGTATTTTTTCATCAAATTTGTTGGTTTTTTTACACCTTTTATTTTTTCTAACTATGCGGTAAAACAAAGAAGTTTCCACGCAAAGATTGTAATGTTTTTTTCTGGGACAAACTCTATCTCGGCACAACTCTTTAATATGACACCATGGTTTTTATAAATTATTACACACTTTCGTGCCAAAAGAAATCACATAAAAAAGGCAATTTAGCCTCGGTACATATTCAACAAGAATATTATAAAAGCCAATGTTTTGGGAGATTGGCCGTAAACAGAGCATAAAATTACGTTCGTATATGGAGCGTTGAGGAGAGACAATTGGCTTTTTCATCAACATCCGCTGGGATTACTTGTTTGGACATTTTTCTTTATTTAAGAAACAAGAGATCAAGTGTAATCAAAGAAGAAAATAAATCAGGAATGTTCAGTATTTTTGGAGGCCTGGGTAGATCGGCACACAGCATATGAATACCCTGGTCACATTGTGGCGAGGTTATGATGTGTTTATGGTGGACACTGATCGTACACGGTGTCCGTGTGGAGACCGGGCAGTGTCTGTGAGCCTGTCGGCTTACGTGACCATAGCATTAGGGCAGGGATGTTTGAGGCAGAGCACTGAAGTGTGGGTCAAATGAACGTATGTTTTGGTGTATATAAAGTATAAGGATATCATCAAAAATTCCAAAATAATTTCGTACTTGCAGAAATATTGTTTGACATTTCTAAACTTCACAAAACAACATTTTTAGCTTACCTATGGGAAGCTTTCTGTCAGCAACTCGCTTGACTTTCATCAGCCCCAAACTTGTCACGTGGGGGCGCTGTGACTTGGTGTTTGTTAAAGAGATTATATTTTTATATATATTTCTAAGCACACTTAAACAAATGTTCATGTACACCTGGCACAAAAAACCCCCACAGCATGGCTTTAGACTGGCAGTGTCAAAGTCTGTTAATTGGAAATGTTTCCGAAATATACATTTTGTTGTTGCATCTTTGCTCTTTCATAAAGCACCTCACTTATGAAAATTAGTGTGAAAATGGCTGAGATAGAACACATTTAAAAGATGCTGCCCCCCCCCCCAAAAAAAAAAAAATACACACCCCCACACACAAATGTTGCACTTTAAGGCTACAGTCCCTAAAAATGTCTCGCTCGGCTGAATGTCATGTTTACTGCAAGTTTTTACATACTTACACCTATCAGAATATCACAATTTTTGGCGTACATATTGAATTGAGTCTCTAATTTATACCTGGAACTTTACTAGTGATTTGACGTCCAATATCAAGGTCAAAATGATGCATAAAGACTACTTCTAAAAAGTTGATCCTTTTTCGCCGAAACCTCATAATTTCATGATATTCGAACGATTCGACTGGTTTAAAAATTTTGACAGATTGTAGGCTTGATACTTCTAATTGAATTACAAACAATATTTTATAATATGCTGAGTTGATTTTGAATGATAATGTAACAAACCTGTGTTGTTTTGCCCGAAAATCCGGACGTGAATTATGACTCTGCGTTCGCCCTGTTTGAGCTGTGAATTGCTTGTTTTAAGTATACACATTATCTACATTTTGTCTGATATACGCATTCGCATAATTTACTTACAAATTGAGCATTCCAATGAGGCAAAAATTGCAAT
>JXSR01S075070.1:55038-72160 GCA_000969725.1 Ophiothrix spiculata | reverse complement strand
TGGGGAGCCGGGAGATCCGGTACAAAACTTTTTGCTGACTTCAGGTTTGTAGGCTCAGGTTGTTACCAGTAATGTATATTTTTTTTTGGAAAGGTAATTAGAACAATTAAGGATATTTGGAGATGGTCTTAATTAGTAAAATGAAGAATACTTGGAGATGGTCTGCACTTAAGCAAGATGTAACACTAGCAAAACGACAATCAGTCAAGGTTTTAAATTAATTTGTGCACAAAGAATTAAAAAGTGGGAAATTGAAAAAAAGAAAAAGTAAGGACCTGTCCAGTTTTGAACCCTGAATGAAGGGACCTACAATTAATATATCAAATGTGATTTTAGTCCATTGAACTTGCTGGAGGGACATCGATCTAAGCGGAGATGCACATCCAGCGATAATCAGATTTTGGGACATCGAGTTCCTTTGATTGAATGAGCTCGGGATAATTCTGATGCATGGGCACCTATTGTGGTCCTTTCAATTTAATTCAGAATACCTCTATGCAGGCCACGCTCAGGTCAATAAGGAAATAACAGATGCCCAAGAATAAGACGCCTAAACTTGTCGTTATTACGATTTTAATTGTTGCTGCCGCACTGTTTAACATATGAAAGAAGTTTACTTGTATGCAAGGCAGCAAAATATGTAGTTGCTAAATGTAAAATTTGTTTTATGATTATGGCACATGAATGTTAAGGAGGTGTCTGCCCAATGAGTCTGAAAATACTGATTCGTGCAAGAGTTGAGTATGATGAATGGTGTAAAAATTTTGTTTGCTCTAATTAGTGTTTGAAATTCACACACTTTTTGGTCCAGTTGTGTTGGAAATAAATTTATTCTCATTAAATTGCTTGAAGCTACAGTGGTTTTTAGCTACAACGTGGTAAACAAAAACTATTTCTTTGAAGTACTCCCTGCATTTGAAATTCTAATGCGCATTGAAAGAGTGCAGTAAAATTCTCGGGGGAGCGGGTTGGCGCAGCAGTGGTTCCCTCGCCTTGCACCAATTAGGTTTCCGGGTTCGAGTCCGCACCCGGCGCTTTATGTGCATTTGGTTTTCAGTCCATGTTCGCTTTTGCAGGTTTTTCTCCGGGTAATTCGGTCTTCCTCCTGCATTCAAATCTGAATTTTAAAAATATCTTGGAGCCCAGTTGAAGCTAAGCTTCCTTTAGCTTACTTGGTACCAATTACCAAGTTGGGTTTCCCTGGCAAAAGCCTAAACATGGTGATTTTTAAAATTTTTATTTGCTTCTCTGCATGGTTGTATTACTTGAGACTTTCAGAGAATTCCCCAAATATATGGGTACTTCTGATTTTTTCCTCACCATGTGCTTTTCTCTGCTTCATATCGTGTATAATATTCACCAGGCCAGGTCAATATTAAAGAAAGTCAGCAATAGCATACAGTACTTGAATGTATCGTGCATCACCCCTCTAAATGTCTGGTTTTTTTTTCTGATTTTCTTTCAGCCTTCCTCACCATGTGCTTTACACTGCTTCATATCATGTGGAATATCCTATTCTTTTATGGCTTTGAAAACAGAGACTTCAGAGCAATAGGCCTGGTCATTTCAACACACTTTTTGGTCTCATTATTGGTAAGTGTTGTATCATTTTAAGGTGATTTTATTATCTGTAACTTGACCTTAGTGATTTTTTTGTCTCACTATTGTAGTAGTAAACCAAAGTTTTTAAACCAAGTTTAACCCCCGCAAAGGGGGGGCCAAAATCAACCCCAAACTGCCGCAAACCGACTCAACCCCCCCCCCCAACCCAACCCAATCAAAGCAACAACCCCCCCCAAACCAAACCCTTTTGGCCCCTCCCCCAACCGCAACCCCCAAAGCCTCCTTGGTCGCCCTCTCCTCCTCAAACCATCCACCACAAATCAAGGGCCCTTCTAAGAACATGCCCTTCATCTTTCCTCAGCACATGTCCATACCAAAGCACACTATTGGCCTTCGCCAAACTGTCCACTGCTTCTTCCACACCCAACATCTGCATCAAGTCCTCGGTCTTCTTCCTATCCCTCAACTTCACACCACACATCTATCTCATCATCGCTCTCTCCGCCCTCCTCAAAATTCCCATCTCATTTTCGCCCAGACACCACGTCTCGCTGCCATACAGCATCACCGATCTCACACAGCTCTTATACACCTTTCCTTTAATCTTCAAAGGAAATCTTTTCCCAAGTAACATCTCTCCACATTCCCTAAACTTCACCCACCCATACCTCACTCTGGCTGTCACGACAGCCTCGCATCCTCCGCCCCCACCAACCTTATCCCCCAAGTACGTAATCTCCTTCACCGTTTCCACCTCATCACACAACTTTTCCACCTCTTCCCCTGACCCTCCATCTCCTTTCTTGCATCGTCCACACACAAAATCCCTTGCCAAACTTGGAGTCACTCTCTTCATCTTTGTACATCTCCCATGTATCCATTTCCTACAATTGTCACACCACACAGAGTTTGCCTTCACCCTCTTTCCATGTATGCCGCATGGATCTATTTTGCCCATTGACATCACTCCCTCCGTCCTGCTCACCAGTACTTTTGTCTTCCCCATTATTTACCTTCAGACCTTTACTCTCAAAGGCCTTCTATTCACTATTGGTTAAGTCTTATATAGATTTAGATAGGAAATAGCATGCATCTTAAATTGGGATTGTTCGGGTTTGCTAAGACCTTGAGTGAAATCAACTTTGGTTGCAGAGATTCAGTAGTATAGAGAATTCAAGGAATTTTTATAGGGGAATCGGGATACGCTGCCATCTTGTGTAACTCATGGAGCAGAGTTATTGTACTCGAGATATATTCGGAGTTTGGCCCGATATCAAGGTAGATTGAAAGTTTCACACACAAACCGTGTCTGCATTTCAAGTAGTGTGTATTGCAACTTGCTCTGATCAAAGTGCCAATTTTCCCGCTAATCCGTTGCGAAGACTCTCGAAGTGAGGCACGTGGAGCTGTAAAATGCCAGAGGTACAATAACTCGCCCTCCATGAGCGACAATCCAAAATGGCTGCCATCCCATAGGATTTACACGGCAGTGAAATCAAAATGGCGCAGCGAGTACCGATTCCCCTTTTTAAATTCATTGATAGAATTGCAGAGATCCAGCTGTGTGTTATTTGGGGCATTATGACAAGATTTCATTTATCATCAGCAAAACAAGAAGACAAAGGACCCAAATTTTGTTGAATGGTGCAGTCTAGTAACAACTACACTGGCAGTCAAAAGTGTTAGCGCACAAAACCTTTAACCAGCCATATCCCGAAAACCGTTCATCATTTGCGTAATTTTTTTTGGATTTTATATTTTACATATAGATCTAAAGAACTCAACAGGAATTGCATTCACCGCATTTGTAAATATGGCATGCTAAGCATACTGTATACTTTCTTCTGTACATTCAAAATAACCCTCTCACATCCACATCCTTCAGTTTACGCTTCACTCACAGAGCTGTGCATATAATCTCTTTTTTAGCAACACTGGGATGTCTGAAAACGCACATCTATGTGTTGTGTATTTGCCCTGCTGAATTTCTGTACTGAGGTTGATTTTGACCAAGAACCAAGTTCATCTGAATTTTGAGTTCCATAGCTCAGTGTATACACTATTTTTGTTAAATCGAATTTAGCAACTCCTGAAATTCCTCCTGGTTCCTCTGAAATTTTGAGAACTTTCAAATCTACTTTAGATATACCGTAAATGAAATGTGTCACTTGATTTTATGCAATCAGTTGAGCACAATCAATTCAAACATATCTAACATAATATTATTATTGTTTCAAATAAATTTAGGACACGAACAGAGAATTTGAACGCAGCCAACACGTATCCAAGGTGTGACAAGCACAGGACATAGGGAAGTACGAAACACCGTTTCGAATCAGTAATAACAGTACTGCAACATCGCGTGCGTGTGGAAAGCATTGCGTATTTGAGTAAATTGCTCTGAATTATCCTGTCCGAAAATTATTTGAAACAACAATAATAACTGATATTTGAAGTTGGTCTCCAACTGAGACAGGCATAAGTTTCAAAATCAAAGAATGGATCTTCATGATGCTTCCATAATTTTTGAATCTGTTACTACTGGTGAGACAATCGCATAGTTTTAGCAAGGGCCCAAAAAGTATTGTAATGGAAAATGTCAATAATACCTTCAACAGAAACCAAGGACAAATCGGAAAACAAAGATGTTTTTAAAAGAACTTCAGTAAGTAAATGATTCATCTGGCCCTTCAATATCGACCAGACGCATTAGGTACACTTTCATATCAAATTTGTTCTGTAACTTACATGAATTTTGGGTATACAGATAGTTGTTCATAAATTAGCAGCACATATGTGACCTTCCAGCCCGTATGAGCAGTAAATGCCAGAAACTTCATTTTGCGCTACAGGTGAAAATACATGTCAAGGTCGTAATTTGCCGAAATTGATTTTTTGACAGAATCACAATCCTAGTGCTTACTACAAAATACCAGCAAAGTTTCATTTCAAGAACATGATAGGAAATGTGCAATAAATTGGCATATTCTTAAGAATATCAACGGAAAATATAGGGCTTACTAATCTTTGAACGCATTTATCTCAGTTATACGTTTTACTCCCTGACAACCTTTGACGGACTATATCTTGACTTCCGGAAATTGTGTGAAGTTCATTAAGGTGTCATTTTAATCCCTAAAGCATGGTCTTTGCAAATAATTAAAAAAGTGAAAATGACAAGAGCTGGCATTTACTGCTGTTTTGGGGTGGACGGTCACATATGATTTCAGGTGCAATGACATTAGATATTTCACCGTTTCCGATGACTAATCCTTACTGTAGTTTTTAGGTTGCCTGCAGAAGTTCTAGAAAAGATATTGACATGAGTTTTTCACTATGTGTAGGTAAAATTATTAGCTATATTTGTGCTAATTTTCATGTAGCTACTTGTAATAGAAGCAAAGTTATAACACTGCAGGTATAATTTTTTAATGATCCTCGTATTTCATTGCACATTTTTTATTCTAGACATTATTGGAGACCCAGCTGCTGTATTACATAGCGTTACCTGTCTCGTTTGGTGTTCTCGCGGTGCTATCAGTCTTGTCATTCTTTGTCGTTGGAGGATCTGTATCTAACATCAAAAAAGCCATTACCTGCCAGAATGATCGCAGTTATGACCTCTGAAGTTTGACCACGTAAGCTACAACAGGGAATCATTTTTTTAACAGTTTGAGTGAGGTGCCCCAAAGGTTTTTTTCCCAAGACAGTGCCACAAACTAACATAGTTTGTGGATTTAATTTGTGAATGGGCACATGAGCGTAAACCCGCACCATCACAACCTTGAAAATCTATGCTCGCGTCAGAGATAACTCCGTGAACGCTATCTTTATGCGTTCACGAATTAAATCCACAAACAATAGATGGTTATATTTAACCATTAAGGCCGTATTCATAAAACACACTTAAATGCAAATTTTTAAGGGATTCCCTTAAATAGATGGATTTAAAGACAATCAAAATGCTTTTAAGGGAATCCCTTAACTGTTGTAAGGGAACGTTTTGAGGGATCTTGAAGCACCCTTTATAGAAGATGCCCTTTAATGACATAGGTATATTTCAAGTTTGAGTACATTCCCTGGGCGAGTATAGCGAATAATGTATACCGTATACTTCTATGTGATCGCAGCCTAAAGGTGGACATAGTTTATGTACAAAGTAAATTGCTTGTGCATCAAGATTTAGGTGCTCTGAGTAGCTACTGAGATTACTGCAATACATCATATAAGACAACAAGCATTGATCCCATTTATTCCTTGTTTACTCACTCTTCATAATGTACTTTATTTAATCATGTGCTTGGTTGGGTTTGGACCAGTGAGGTTAGGTTCTGGTGTCATGCATGCATGTAATACAACTTTTCTTGTTAAGCTCAGTTACCAGTCAGAGTGTGTAAATCTTGACATGGTACCAATCTGTCTAGGGAGCACTTCAACATTCATTGACTGTGAGATTTGAATTGCTCCCTAACCAATTCCCATGGCAAGATTCTTGATTTGAGGGGTGCTCTGGCAAAATGAGAGGAAAGTCGCACATTTATTCAAAATGTATATGTGCGACTTTTCATTTTACCAGAGCAGCCCACATTTAGAGTTGGAAGTGTAATTTTTTCATTTTATTTTATTTATGTTTGCTTGCAATGTATTGAACTTGTCTACTTAAAATGTTTTATCATATAACTGATACCATTTCTTATGTAGCATACAGTTGAGACATTAAATGTTTAAAAGTTTGAATTTGCCGAGGGACAATTTCTCTCAGCCTAGGTGTCAAATGAGTATGTTCTGTAATGCATTAACAGACGCCCTGAGAAGGTGGCGTCACATCATGATATCTTGTCCCATTGCTTTGAATGAGAGATGGTGTCAAATGGGTACAAATGTTATATAATACATTCATACACTCCGCTTGTCACCTAGCCAATCAGAACTCAAGAATATCAAGTACACAGAGTACAATGGATCCTCACAATGCACTGCGCTTGTTGCGTTCTGGTTTGCGTGGTGGGCGTTTAGTGTGTATGAATGTTTCATTGTTTTTGTCAGGTGATTATTCAATTTATTTTAGAGAAGGATTGGATTTTTTGATGGTCATATTAAGGCCATATTTCTTTTCACAAAAGATACAATATTATTTTTCTATCTTTTGTATGAATTAAATTAGATTAATAAATTTGCACTCCATTATGCTCGTAAAATGAGACAAAATCAATGCACTTGCAGTAAATTTTTATTGCATTGATTTTGTCTCATTTCCCTCGTGTATGAAATGCGCATTTATTAACCTATAAGTAACTGATTCCCTGAGAATGATGGCATCACATCATTATGTCTGGTCCAAGGAATTTAAAAAGGGGAATCAGTACTTGCTGCCATTTTGATTTTGCTGCCATTTTGATTTCACGGCAGTGTAAATCCTATCTTTGATTGTCACTCATGGAGGGTGAGTTATTATACCGCAAGCATTTTACGGCTCCACAACAGAGTCTTTGCAACGAATAAGAGTATTTTGATCAGAGCAAGTCGCAATACACGCTACTTAAAACGCAGACACTTGCACGTGAAACAAAATGATATGGATATTTGACAGGTGCAATAACTCTGCTCCATGAGTGACACAAGATGGCGGCGTGTCTCGATTCTCCTATAAAAATTCCTTGGTCTGGCCACATTTTTCAATGAGAGATGGGAAGTCTAGCCTGTGCTTAAAGGCAACCCTAACTGTATCTTATCCTTTTTATAATACAGGTGGAATGATACCATCTTGATTGATTAAATCAGATGGTTATCCTGTATTCTAGATGTGCAATTGATATCCTCAATTTTTTGTTTCTAAAAACACATAATTTATTATTATAGAAATGTTGTTGATCTTTAAAAAAATGTTGTGATGCAGAATTGGGTTCAATTCACTTAGTGTTATTTGTTTTATATACTTCATTAATAAATTTTAGAATAATTTGATTTCTACGTAGCCAAACGCAAAGGCCTAATTTATTAATTAATCTGATTATAAAATCGCACCCACAAAGAGTGACCGCAAATACGCACATTAGGTAAATTTACATACTAAGCTGTGTGTAAGTTTGATGCGCCAGTAATCTTGTGCGTGAAAGTGTCGTTTTCGTATATGGTAACTGATGACAGCTGTGTATAGTTTATCAGGGTGGTGAAAAAGGACCATTTCAGTAAACTCCTTGTCGGGAAATTTGCACTTCTGGAGGGAAATTTAGCCTTTTGGAGGTAAATTTACGTTCAACAACAGTAGGAAATTTTACGATGCTTGCCAGGAAATTTACATTATTTCAGGCCCTGGGTTACCATTCATGTGTCATCTGGGAATTTTGATGAACTATACACAGCTCATCTGGGAATTTCTGTACTATTCATGGCTTACAAACGAAAGCGTTAAAACTATTTGGAATCATGGATCATGTTTGAACCAATTAACTCTTAAATTTATTAATGACGTATATAATAGTTAATAGCTGATGAATATTTATAATGATGAAGTATAAATGTTGAATTGTTTTGCATGCGACATTCCTTAATACGATTGCTTTTGCAGGATTAAAGCAAAACGTGAAACTAAGGCTGCGATCACATAGAAGTATACAGTATTTGCTATACGCTCCCAGGGGAGGCACCCATATTCTTAGTGACCCGTAAATTTAAAATATGAGTACCTTCACGGTATAGCGAATACCGTATACCCCTGTGTATACTTTATGTGATCGCAGCCTTACATGCACATATAGCTGGGAGGAAACATCATATATCTTCATGATGTATACTTTAAACAGCAAACTAAGGGTATTTCTGATTTGGGCTGAGAATCAATAGTACAAATTGCTTAAATTAAGGCATGACATTGAGTTAACACACTACGCTGTTGAATAGAATATTATCTGATCTTGGAATTCCTGGATGTGAACTTCTGGCTATATGTAATGTCATTACCTAAGGATGCAGTTGGCACAGATTTTTAGACAATTACGTTGGTACTGAATTGTGAACAAACAAATCGTCATGTGAGTGCAAGAAAGTCGTATCTGCAATAGCTGCCATTTGTCATTAATTTTTACTGCACACTGGATAATCTCCAATCTTGGGTCAGTGGCTCTTGAAATGGTTCTTTCTTTCTCTCCCTATATAGTGCAGCCTTCATGATATTGAAGATAAACGCACTGCGGATTTTGAAGTCCAGAATTGTTTGACCGAAACGGGGTTGGGAACAGTCAGGGGTAGAATACCCTACTCTTTACGATACTGACTGCGATTACATGTACAGGTATGACTCTTCTGTACATGGGACCGACGGCTTAACGTCTCCTCCGAAGAACGACGATCTCTCATGAAATATTTACCCAACTCTAAATACTTCATGTGAGGAGCGGAGAAGATCTAGATTATCTGACCCAATGCTCCCACCAAGTCGGATAAACATCTATGCAAAGATTCCGAGATTCCATTACGGCAAGTGCCCTCACCGGGAATCGAACCCGGGCCCACTGCGTGTAAGGCGAGATCGCTAACCACTACACTACGGCGCTCCTCAACGCTCCTCCGGCGTTCTTCAGGTGACACCTCATTTCAAGAGGCACTAACACGAGACAGGTACATTTTGAAGGATTTTTCACATTCTAGTGACCACTGTATGCAGTGGGGTTTGAACCCCACCCTTTTTATTTTAACCCCACCCTTTTTATCCAGACACCCTTTATACTGAAAGTTCTCTGAGCCCACCCTTTTTAGAAACTTGGATTAGTTTTTCATACTGATGGGGGTACTGAATTCTGAATTCATCTCACTTTGGTTTACTGATTAAGCCTAGCTTGGCAATGTAGAAAACACAAATGGTGACAAAAAATCTTATCACAATGATGATATGCTCATTCTGATTCTTGGGGTTTTTCAACATAATTTCAATTTTAGTTAAAGGGTAAGAAGCCCACCCTTTTTATTTCAGACCCACCCTTTTTATCAAAGCACCCTTTTTACTAGAAATTCTCTGAACCCCACCCTTTTGACAATTTTTGGATTTTTCTAGACCCACCCTTTCTAAAGCGTGTCGTGCATACAGTGGTGACTAGGTGTTAAAAATATAATTAACTCTTTCACTCCGGAGTATTATTTTCACAATCCGTCCTTTTTTTTGGAAGGCCGCTCACAGCGGCTTACAGCCCCCTCACTTTATGATAGCATATGATAGCTGTAGAGTGCAAGGATCATCCCTTTTGCTAATATAAATGATGGTGCTATAGATACCTTTTCACATCAACTGCTTGCAGGCGAATTTTCAACTAATTTTGTCTTGTAGTTTTTTTAGAGCTTTTTGAAAAAAGAACGTCAAAGTAGTAATTCCGACCAATGGTGCACACTTTTGCGAGTCGCTAGCTGTGTGCGGCTATCTGGAGTGAAAGAGTTAAGGCAGCCATTGCAGATACGATTGTCACCTGAAGAACCATTTCAAGAGCCACTGACATAAGACAGGTAAATTTTGAGGGATTTTTCACATTATAGTGACTAGGTGTTAAAAAATCTAACTAAGTGCAGCCATTGCAGATACGATTTTCTTGCACTCACATAACGATTAATGTGCTATTGCAACACAATCACCTGCATCCTTTTGTCATGGCAATCTACTAGACTAATCCAGAATGCATTGATGTAATGTAATGTAAGTAAAGTAAGGCTACGTCAGGCTACATCTAAGCATATTTTCTCATTTGAGAGACATTCGCAGTAGAAATCCGGTTATACTTATTTACTCGAAAGTCTAGTATTTCTCTTAGTATCAATAGACCTTTTCAAAATCCATTCAGAAATCTCCGGAACGTCGATCAGGTGGCCATTTTTTCAACCAATCAAGTGTAAGCTCATTAGTATGCATGATTTTGTCAACAAAATTTTCTGAAAATATCTTGCATTTTCAGTGCAATAAAAGTGAAAAATAAATATAACCAAACCACTAATTCTGAACAACTCTTGACTGGTGGAACCATACGCTCACTGACACAAAAGAGTGAAATTTCCATTTGAAATCGGCTGATTAAGCTTAAGATTTCAAGGCACATCAAGGCGATCACACTAAAAGTGACTTGTTAGTGCTACCCCTTTTACAAGTTCGAATTCGTACGCAGTCAGTTAACGTGAACATGGACATATAGCATTCTGGGAATTGTGTTAGTGAGTCACTTTTTTATTCAGGAATTGCCGGGAAGTGTAAAATTTGGCTTCAACAATTCTCAGAAAAGTAGTGTTTTGAAAAGGTCTATTGGAGCATGTGAATATTGGGAGAGTGAATACAGAACATAGAGATATGTTCTAAAAAAAGTGAGTAAATATGCTTGGATGTACTGTGTATGTAAAATTATGTTAAACTGGTTATTATATAGGTTACCAGTTAGAAAATAAAAAAAGTTTAGAAATTTGGAACATGTTGTGAAGATTCATTTTGATTTTGATTTATGAATCCACTTTGATTCTTTCTTATTAATTTTGCTAGAATTTCAAGCATTTTGGCCGCCATCTTGAATCTGCAGTCAAAATTCAGATTACCAAAAAGATCAAATTGAAAGTAAATGTTAAATGACTAGGTTTTCATATTAAACATACATTTACTTTTGGGTTAATCTATTTAGTAGATACTAGCAGGCCGGCACCCCCTAGATGATGGGCACCCCCTAGATGATGGGCACCCCCTAGATGATTAGAACTTACAATTTCGAACTTTTCTTGTATATTGTTAATATTCGCTATTCCGTAGGCCTATATCGTTGTCATAATGTTGCCCTTTTCCACTTAAATAAAAACAAATGCTACTAGTTGTATATTTTAAGTAAACATAGCACCTAAATTTATTTATTGCTCATAGAAACGATACATAGTTATGTACAGCATATCGTACATAAATTTAACAAAGAAAATGTACCATCTGTAAATAATTTCCTATTTTCTGTTTTTCTCATTGTCACTGGACTCTGAAATTCAGTGTTTTCTCTCATTACAAGTGTTTGTTTAAATTGTCTTACTTTAGGAAATATTATCTTAAATTGATATTTCCAGTAAGTACATTTCTCCAAATCACTCATGAAATGTACACCCCCCTTTCATCCCTTAAGGCTGCGGTCACATAGAACTATACTATACGCTATACGGGCATGTTTGTCCAATCTATAGGACCTTTATTTTTCATGATACTATCCACAATGTAAATCCATAAACATTAGAATTTAGAGCTAGCAAGCGTACTGAAAAACAATATTTATTTTCTAGACTGAGATCAGAGGGCTTTTTGAAATGGCTTCATGTATTATATAAACAGTACAGAGATGATTGATTTATATCGTGGATAGTATCATGAAAAATAAAGGTCCTATAGATTGGACAAACATGCCCGTATAGTATAGTTCTCTACGTGATCGCAGCCTTAGACCTTCCCTTATCTCGTTTACCATTGTTTATAATTGTGCGACGCAACACAAACATTTCGTTCTGCTTGGTGATTATATCAGTGGCCTGTTTACGGCAGATATTGCTATTACCTGGTGCTCACCAAGTATGAACATGTTGATTGTTGGTGCTGCCAGGTCATAGGAAACGAGACAATGGAACACATAATATGGGTACAGCCAATGGATACAGGGCCTAAGGGATACTCATTGGCTACAAATTTCAGTGCACACAGAAAGAAATATTTTGTGACTTAAATTAAGGCCAAGATAAAAAAAAACAGGTTTGTCTCAGAATATTTTTTTCAGGAAATTAGCTATGCGGTATTTCTTTTTTTTTTCAACGCTCAAAAATTGTGATCACCCAATTTGCATTGACTTATGTCTGTTTTAACTATGGGAAGTCTTGACAGTTGCAACAGCAAATGACACCAACCCGAATTACTCTCGATGAAGAGACCAGCGAGTAGCTGAGTCTACGTGCTAAATTCATTTTCACATAGACAATGCACGCGGGTTTCTGAGACAAACCTTTTTTTAAGCCTAAAATCTCTTTTTTATATTATATAGGTAGTTGTATTGACACTGAATTTCAAAGACCATCCTCCGAGGATAAGCAGAAATCATACATGAATACATGATCAGCACTCAGTTCTGTTTGACTGCCTCCTAGTATAAACACTCTGCAGTTTTTATTCCTGTCTGGTTTGTTTCATCTTTTTATTTCAGAAATTGCAACAACACTGTGGAACAGATTGGTTTGTTTACGTACCACATTTTTACTTTGGATTCTACAAATTATATCCATAATCTACAAACAGTCGCTTAAAGATTTGATTCAAAATAAGTTTCAGTTAAATTGAAACCCTTGCGTTTTCCATAGAAAATAGTTCATTTAATGAGGGTTAGATCATCAAATTATGTTGAACATAATTGAGCATTATACGGCCTTTCAGTTTTGTTCTGAACCCATCCCCTCCAAATATATAATTACAGAAAGCACTAAAAGAATGGATTATATGCTACACTTTCTGGCAATTCTTATGCCTCATCAATTTTTCCGTTTTTTATGCCCTCGGCGTATGATATTAGCTGCTTAAAGGGGCAATTCATGAGAATTTTTTAGCTAAAAAGAATCCTTGACTGGTATACATTGCAACTTCTCAAACCATTCTAGAAAATGTGTTTGCATTATCGAGAAAAGTGGGAAAGAAAGTTATTTTCTAATGACTGTCGGGGGCCCCGACAACACAGTAGTCTATGGGGGAAATTTAAAATGCTGAAAAGCATGTAACTTAAAAATAAATGGTTGGAATCAAGTGAAATTTTCAGCATAATGTATATTTAACTAGAAAAGAGTCCAGGCTTTTTTCACATCAGAACCATGAATTGCATCTTTAAGAAAGAAGAAAAGCAGCCAGCTGTTATAGCAAGATTTGCATGACATGATCATGGAATATTGCTTTGAACACCAAACAGAAAAGATCATTGAGTTTTAAAGATCAAGGCAGAAATAACGCCAACAGAGATAATCCAATCTTTAGTGGTGATCATATTTACGACAAACTTAAACATGTAACTGCATCTTTTTTTGGACAAAAATAAATTTAATTTTTAAACAAGCACAGACTTAACCTTTTGAATTCACTGTGTTACTGCACAATGTAGCACCCAGCAATACAGATTCATGGTGTACTTTACATTGTCCATCAATATCTATCCCTCGATTTCTGCAGATAATCAATCCTACATGTGTATGTGTACCCCATGATACATAAGACAATAATAACTGTGTACCATCTTTTATGAGGTCATTGTGTAAATTCTGAGGAATTTGAGAAAAATACCAAGGTCCAAAACAATCACCGAAGAATTCACACAATGACCGAAAAATAGATGGTGCAAAGTTATTATTGTCATTTATAACTGCTCTTTTGACATTTTTAATGCCCTTTATTATTTTATTAAGAAATACTTAATTTAACTTAAAGGTCTACTCATCCCTATAAAAGAATTTTGATCAGTCCAGGCATGGCGATCATCGCGTAATATGATAAACCCGCATCACATACGCGGGTCATTATAAGAAGTTATTAATTATCAGTAGAAATCATGGGATGGACATTATTGGACTCTGCACACACCCATTACTGTGTCTTCTTCTTACACATTTAGAAAAATAACATTAAGCATATTATACATTTAAGTATTTTATATCATTAAAAACAGTACACTTAACCATATTTTTATATTACAAAATTTACAAGGTTGGGTAGAAAACATCCAAATAGGGCGACTATCGGCAACTTCACAGCAGCTTCATGTTACATAAACCCGGGGAGGGGGTAATTGTATTCATTGATGGACATCATGCTCGTAAGGTGTTAAAAATAAAAAGGGGGCATCAAAAATAAAAGCATCAGGGGCGGGGGAATAAAAAGTATTTGAGGGGCCTGGTTAAAAAATACTAGATAAGGCCGCATACAAAAATAAAGTTGTTTCTCATCCCCTCCCTCCTCACTTATTGGTGCCGCACCACTTTTCTTTTTGTTGCAAAAATGCTAAAAAGGTGTTACAATTGAGCTAAATCAAATATCAATCAATCAATGGTACACAGTACTTGCATGAAATGCATATTCCATGAAGGAGTCTAGTCGTACAAGGGACCAAGACTCCACTCTCCTCTTTAAAGGATTCATTTAATGTTTGATGTTAAAAATAACGGAACTGTCGTCAAACCAGTCAGCATCTACCATGGGTAAACCTGGATTGGTTCTTTAAAAAAACCAAAAAACAACTCCCTCCCTCCTCACATTTTGAGAAACCTTCGGACGAGAAACGACTTATTTTTTTATGTGGCCTAAGGAAATGTTTTACTTTCTTTATACATTTGATTTTCAAAACTTGAAAAAAGTAAAATCCTAATTTGTGGTGGTTTTTCAAGTTGACCCCAAGTCCATTTGTGAGCATGATATCAATCTCCAAATACAAGCTCCCCCCCCCCCTCTCCCCTGACATTCAATTTATCACCTAGCTTCCATGAGATAAAAGCTAAAATCAAGCATTTTCAGTCAATTGTGGCGTCAGGGAAGCCAAATTTGACACTCGAAGGTTTGAAATTTTAATATAATCTGTACATTCGATCTGATGATCAAAATTATTGAGCGTTTTAAGGGTTATCAGTTGTGAGTACTACTTAAGATACTTGTGGAATCTTGTGACATGTTTCAGCAAAAGTATTTTTATTATTTATTTCTCTCTTTTCTGTTCTGTTTTGCTTAGGGTAGACTGCATCTGTGAAATATAGTGACAAACCACTTGATTATAGAGACTGTAACCTACATTTTAACATCAGCTCGGGAATCAGGCATGTTGGTGTTGTACAGCCATAGTGGGGAGCCTTCTATGCCCCTACAAGCATTTCTTAGCGCTATTTGGATTCTATATACCTACACTTTTTGAATATTTTATTAATGCTTATATATAATTATGGTTCATATTTACAGATATAAACATACAATGGTTCAATAATATTCTTGTTCTTATTCATGTTCTTATATGTAACATGACAAAGGACATTTGTACAAGAAATTATTTGGAAACATCACATTGTAAAAGACTACACATTAGACATTTAAATGAATATAGATTGTCAGTGCAAGAAGACCAATAAACATTATTGACAGACCTCTAGTGATCAAGATATTTGAAGGCAGAAACATTCACCAACCCTGTTTAAAGAGATCTGCCTCTACTTATGCCAAACAGTGTGAATGAATATTCGTAGTAGTGTCTATGAGAAATGCTTGATTATTGGCCTAGACAGATGATCTCTCATCTGGTTTTCATCTGTCAATGTTTTACCTGACAATGTGATTTTTGATAAACATTATCAGGCATGAGAATCTTCAGATAATTATCTGATTTCAGATATTTTGTCATCTAAAATCATCCAAATTCAGATAATTTGGAGCTCGATTTAACCACTTTAGGGGTTTTTTGCTTAAATTTTACCAAATTCAGATATTTTAATGAAAATCATTCTCATGCCTGCATTATACATGTACAATAATTATTACAATAGAACAATGTCCGAGTCCATCTACCTTGGAATACAATTCAAACTATGCAATAACTTGGTCAGTATCTGCACATATATTTTTGCAAAATGCTTTGTCTGCGCTGTTAACTTAAACGTATTTGCAATTTGTGTGACAAAAAGCAGCAGTGCTTAATATTCAACTAAAGAAAGGACATTTTATGTAGCAATTGAGTTTGTACGCCAAGGTTTATGAAGCTATAGATCACAAGAATACATTAAGTCAAACAAAGATTTCAGATAAAAACAGTTTATGAAGAAAATCTGAACAAAATTATGGACTGCATATTATAAATTCCATTCATTTATCGGCGAGGTGAAAAAAGGATGTCTCCCCCACTAGATTTATGTTATGGTCACATGAGCCGAATGCTGGTGTGACATCGGTATTACACAGGTGATGATGCCCGGTCGGTCACCAGTCGGCGACCTGTGATTATATATAATGACCATAACTGAAGAAATCGTATACAAGCCGCAAGGTTTTAACTCAGAATTACATTCTTGCGGCATGCTTCCGATGTCTCTACGGCTCACAGACACCGCCCGGTCTCTGCACCGTCTAAGCAAAGGTCGGTCACCAGCCGGTGTCTGCTGAATTCTACACGGTATGACGCCGTAAACACATCATAATCTTGCCAAACCTCTTGCCAAAAATAGCAGCTAATTGAATCCATGCTAAAAATGGCAGCTAATTCATACTAGAATGAGAATTGGTTCAATTACAGATAATGAGAATTGGTTCAATTACAGACAACTAAGTCCTAGGATGTCTTACTTATGGGATGAACCATCTAGGCCTACTGCATTCTTTAATGCATACTATATAATTCTTACAATTCAGAATTCTGCATATAATTGAATACGCTAGAATAAGAACATCCCAACTCCATGTGCTGCCTTCTGTTAAGTTATGTAAAATATAAATGCATGTAAATCTCGGAATATGCTTTCAAATCACTAGAAAGCATTTTCATGTCTTTATCCCAATCATAGTGTCACATTT
>JXSR01S075069.1:22456-34306 GCA_000969725.1 Ophiothrix spiculata | reverse complement strand
ATGAAATCGTGTCGTAATTTATACAAATTTGATGTCAAATTCAAGATAAAGGACCTATCTTTCCAGTACAATTTACCCCATCACGATAGCTTTTGTCAATCTGGAGATATATACGCAATTGTTTGCAGGTAAGCGAAATCCACTCTGTGCCACTTTTCAATATAGCGATAGAAAACACACGTTTCAGAATAACATTTACAAACAATAGCAATGAAACATGTGTAAAATGTGTGAAAACTGTTATGTTACATTTTCTCAAAAATTATCCGTGGGACAGTCACCTAGACACTTCCTAAATACTTCTATTTTCTACCACTTCTAGCTCAAACTCTAAGACTTGTCTGCTAAATTTTGTTGAAATCTGACGTCAAAAACGCCAGCTGCTATGTGGAGTTTAGAAGTGGTACCTATAATTTCAATATTCCAAATGCAAATTGTTTAAACTTCATTGCACATTCTGATTTCAGTCGCGTGTTACTCGAAAGTTGTGATGGTTGTAATATTCCCATCTTTGTTGTTATGTTTTTGGATTTACCTTTTGAAACAAAAACTCAGATTGACACAAATTTAGTATCATAATAAAGAGAAAAAGCAAGGTGCTCATCAATAGCAGTATGTCAATTTGAATTTTGGACCAAAGACCAAAAATGTACCTTTCAATTTGGTGACACATTGTGTTTATGTTACGAACTTAAATTAAATATATACATTGTAGCTCTTCTTCACAACACAAAAATTGTGACATACCTCGAACTGAATTTTTGTTTTCGTCGGGAGACTGGCAACCCATATTAGAGGTCAGTGACCTTTCGTTCAAGCGACCTCAAACTCGGGTAAAAGTTTGTATCGGCCCCCATCTGCTTTAAGACGGGGTCGCTTGTAAACCCTTTCTGTTTTATCCTTAAGGAAATAATACTACGCAAATATTTTCAAACTTCTGAGTTTAATCTACATGAAAAATTGCTCTATAGAATCTCAGCTATCCTTCTTGTGAATAATCATAATTTAATAATCTCATGCGCTGTAAAATCCTCTCTCGTTAATTTAATTCTCACGTAAAAAGTAAACATTTTCACGGAATATCAATTAAATTTCATGTTATCTATAAGTGTTTCGTGCGATTTTGAAATATGTGCTAACGTGAAAGATGCTTCACATGGATGAAGACTCTCACGAAGCGGTATTTATACATTTAAGTGAACAATGTTCAAACCGCTACACTATAATTTGTGCCTTTACAGCTCCTAACTGTCGTAAAGTCGGCAAACTTCATTTTGCGCTATAAAAATCATGCAGGTTCATAATATTTTGGTATTCTTCCAAACACCTTTATTTCGAAAAATTGAACTTAAATTTGAAAAAAATCTTATAAAGAAAGTATATAGCTTACTGTTTTTTAATACGTTTATCTCGGTCACCACTTTTACTCGATGACAAACTTTAACAGACCATAACTGGGTTTATGGATATCGGGTAAAGATTATCGAGGTATCATTTATTAACTTATAACACGGAATTCTCCGCGTCCTCGGCTGATCTCATTGCTCCGATTACAATTTTGACGATCCCGCACCATGTGTCTTTTTTTCTTTTTCTAGTTTACAACATTTACAGGACAGGACGAATCTTCATTTCGGTACTTTTCAAGGAATAGTGATGCCCTTTCCATGCTCCCCATTCAATACCGTCAGCACCGCTCTCGTGAGGTCCAGCAAGGTACAGGCCATTTAAATTACTTGCATGACAGTCTTTATACCACCAGCTCCCTTTGAATGTAACAGCGCAGTTTCTTTCACCATGAGTGTCATGGTCTCTATCCTTTGTTGAGAAATACATATCATTATGATGAGTTAACGAATCACCTGCAAATATAAACAAATCACGTATTTCTTGTTTCATATCAAAATTACGTCGGAATATTCGAAACGTATTAGTATAATTAAGATTTTACCAAAAAATTAAATCTGAAATTGGACGAAAATGACAAAATTTGTATCAACATGAGTATAATCGGGTACAAGGTACAAAAATTACAATAGTCGTTTATTAATGATTATTCATGGTCTGATAAAGCTGGTGTTTTTTTCTCTGCTTCGATGTGAAAATATTAATAATTAAAGAAAACGTTTTTAGCATTTTGAATTGATTAGATAAGTTCATGTATTTTACTATCTGTGGAAACATATTTTAATTATGATGTAGTTTTATTTGTATATTTTCCTGGTTTATGTGTTCCTGTAAACCCGAAGAAGGGAAGCTTGCTTCCCGAAAGCTCGGCTCTTTTGTGGAATTATCTAAATCTGAAATACCTGCATTTCCGCTATAAGCCCCAAGAGTGAGTTTGTAGTTTTCCTCTTCACCGTTTACTTTGAATTCATCGTAGCGTGCGTAGCGATATTCTCCTTCAAAGTCTTCCATATCAACTCGTAGTTCATAGTTGCTTCTCAAAGTAATTTTGGAGATAAGATCATTTCCAAGCCAAAAGTTTCCTCCCACGTCACCGAACCCTTCTTTGTACTGGTCCCACCCTCGATAAAAATCGATTGAATCATCTAGTCTTTGCTGAAATACCTGAAATCACAAATATATTTTTGCATATTGACAAAATACAAAATGAACAAAAACAAAATACAACAAAAAGGAATGATATTGAGGAGATGTCAAAAGGCTAAAGAAGGCCTGAATGGGCCATCTCCAAAGTAGGGCCTAATAACACAATACTAGGAGAAAGAGAATAATTCTCTGCTTTGTGTTTTTAATCTAAATTTGTAAACATGGAGAGTTAACCTCGTCTAACCAAGCCTTTTTTGTGACACGTCTAACCAAAGGGGCCCCTTGGTTAGATGTGTTTCTAAATTTTTAGGAACGGATTCCCCATGAACTTGGTTTGGCTATCAATAGATAGGTATGGTCCTCCCCTATCAAACGATACCAAAACCGCAAAAATCGGCCAAGGCGTTAAGTAATCATGACATCATAAAGGTCTTTCAGGTCGAAAAAAAATCGGAATTTTGAAAAAAATGTCCACCAAAATCGAAATTTTGCTATAACAGTTCTAAATAACAAAATTTCATCGTTTTTTTGCATATAAAGAATCGAAATGGTAATTCTAATATGCCCTGCAAGTTTCAGCCTCATAATATGCATATATCCGGGATTTCTCCAAACCTCCTACACCCCAACTTTGTCGGGTTACCCTAACCCCACCTCAGGTGGTACCCTTATTGTTTCATCAAAATGACTGCAAATGATGTAAAACAGTGTATACTGAGGTCCTATGCAAATGAGCTCATAATGAACTAAGTAATGTTTCGATCTGACGATCGATATTACAAAATCTTGGTAGCGATATTTTTTTTATCAACGTGATCTGCCGATAAAGCTGACTTTGAACCCTTATTGTCTGAAAAAGATAAAAGCAAATGCAAATTGGGAACGTGGGTATGAAAAATTTAGAGTTTTTCCAGTTTAATACAAGTATTTTTTTTGCTATTGGTAAAAATGATGCATTATATGGTATTTCTATAAAAATAAACGATTTTGGACCTTTTTAGACATACGAATTTCAACCCCTACATCAATTTTGTTTTAGAAGATAAAAATGAAAGGTACCTAGTATTGGCTCTTCATACTTGCATGCGATTTGCATTGTTATAACCAGGCACCAGGATTTCGATAACCAACACCTTTTGTCACGACGGGTCATCTGTTGCCAGCAGCGTGCATGTAGCTCAGACCTTGCGCGTTGAATGGCTCGGCCCTAGCTGTGTAGAAATATTTTGCATTTCTTGTGAAAATTAATGAATCTGACATGTGTTTTTTGACTGAAAAGTAACCTTTTGGGTTCTTTGATATAAATTATGTCAAAAATTTGAGAATTTCATTCGTAATAGTGAATAATTGAAGAAAAATCAACACGCCACGGCAAAAAAAAAAGAAAAATTACAAAACGACTATCACGGGACTCGAACCTGCGATGCCCAGATATAGAGTCTGACGCCTTCACCGCTAGACCGACGGGACTGGCTTGTTAGCTAATGCGATTTGCTAAATATATTTCTGCGTATTCAAAGAATTGTTTACGCATGCGCACTGATCATCACATACTAAAACTTCTCGGCAATTTGAGTGTGATCGGACCCACAGGAAACAACCCATTCATCAAGTCTGTTTTATCAATATTTATCGTAAGATTTTCGGGTGAACTAACACACAAGTTTCAAACTTTGTTTTCAGCGGTACAGCTTGAATTTTGTGACCCAATTTCACCGCTCTTGTTCAAAATAAATACTCCGTTAAATGTCTCGGTATTGGACATACAGTATAAAAATCCAAACTTTTTGAAATTTTAAAATGTATTTTAGACTCTCTTTTATATGCTCTGCGTAAAATTTTCTGAAATTCAGACTTCTTTCAGTGATTTAATTCGATTTCTAAATCTTGTACTTAGCCTTATGAATGTTCATACCCACCGCCTAGATAGCGATACTGGTAATTTTTCATACATAAAAGAATATAAACCATTGGACATTTTACGGGAGACTGAGTAGAGATTACCCAAATGCTTGGGTCGGTTGTTTTTTCGTTTTAATGCTGCGGGGAAATAAATTTTGGGGGATGCAACCACCCACCCCTTGGTTAGACGATGGTAAGGGCCCTGGTTTTTGCTCTGTAACTCGGCAACGGATAATTATTTACATTTCCAGAAGCGTATTTGCATACTAAACATGATGGTTAGCTTATTTTTGTTGACCAAAATAGGTAATTTTGGCCCTAAGGTCCAACAATCGGGTTTTTGGCTCAATGTTTTACAAGAAAGCTAACTGAATGTTGCTTTGGTCAAATTTCGAACTAGGCCTATTTTACTTTTTAGAATCTAGAGAGTAATATCTAGGAACGCATTTGTCACATTTTTGATTTCCCCCCTTTTTTTTGAAATATTGCCAAAAATAAGGTCAAAAAATGTCATGTTTTGCCAAAAATTGTGGCAGCGGTGTGACTTTTGATTCTTTGGACTAATTTTTGACAATGTATCAAAAACTTAGAAAAAAAATTGAGAAATACGTTCCCAAAGGCTGGTAAGGTATCTTACCAGCCACCCACCTTCGTCAGCTTCCATATCGCAGTTAACATAAACGGGACGATTATTGATCTCAATAAAGGAATCTTACCAGTTTCCATATCGCTGTAAACATAAACGGGACAAATATTGATCTCAACAAAGGTATCTTACCAGCCATCCCGTCCGTCAGTTTCTATATCACAGTAAACTTGAACAGAACGACAATTTATCTCAGGAAAGGAATCTTACCATCCATCCGCCTCCGTCAGTTTCCATATCACAGTACACTTGGACGGGACCACCATTGATCTCGGGAAAGATATAGTAGATGCCACTTTGAGGACTGCCACATATTTGCTGAATATCACCACAATCTTTAGGAACTATAAATGGATCACACGGTTCTATAAACAAAAGTAGATATTTACAGAATGTCATTAAATTATTGAGTCTCATAATGGTTAATAGTCAGTTTGTGAAGTTTCTTATAACAGGCGTGACTTTAAAAATACAATCAAATAATAAAAAAATATATTGGAACAAAAAAATACAGATTATTGACCATCTTGTGTATAAAAATCAAGTAATATGGTTAAATGCTTTTGATGATATGACCACCCAGATAGCAAAGCTTAGTTGGACCAACTTTGGGCCAATGTCGACAGTTACGTTGGGCCAATGTACACAAAATGATGTAGGACCCATGTCCTTTTGTCCATCGGGCCATCGTCATTCCTATATTGGCATTCTGACGGTTGGCTGAACGTTGGGCCAATGAAAAGCCAATGTGTTACAAAATCATACAGATAGCAAAGTTTAGTTGGGCCAATGTTAGCCGATTATGTTGGGCCAACATTGGCAAATGATATCGGGCCTGTGATTTTTACCAAGTGGATTTCTCCCACTCATTAAAGAAGTGGTACCATCCACAATGATGGGAGGACACGCCAAGTATGTCTTGCTTTGCTGCCTTGTTTAAAATAGCACAGGCATTGCAAGAACACATGTATACCATATGTTCAAATACTACATGAGGTCACTACTGAAATGTACATAATTTCTGTGGTGTCTTGGTTCATTTTGTTTGCATATTTCACTTCAAAACCTTGAACTCAAGTTCATGTATTTGTAGAAAATATAAATTGAGGTAGAAACTAGCGTAAAATAGCTTAATTTGGATGAAATTAACCCAAACTAGAAATTTATCTGGCCAAATAAGATCGGTCTATTAGCTCCACCCACATTCTATTACGTCATGAACATCGGTCTAATGTCGGTTTACCACCCATCTGCCAACCAAATTACATGATGTTTATCCAACGTTGACCCAACATCGGCTCTGCGACCGCGATCGTGCCGACCATTGCCAATGTTGGCCCAACCATGCTTTGCTATCTGGGGCATTGGCGTTGCAATAGGCCAAATATGCTTCATTCAAAATGTCAAATAGATTATATCATGAACTTTAAATGGCGGAAAATGGTCGACAGATTCAGTTGTGGCTCGTTATTGGTCACATAAGCAACGAATGTTTACATGTCAGTCAATATATCCAAGCAATGACAAAGTAACTGGCTTGCAATAAAATATCACTGTTTCGGTTATATTATCTCTTATGGATGTCGAATACCACTTCAAAACTGACCTATTTTAAACATGGTTAATCCTTGCAAATCTATGTTTAGAATTCATCACATAAAATAAGCAGAATTGCAAAGGCCTTGGGTTATTTTTAACCTGCCTGACCCCCAAGGGTCTGACCCAAGTGGGCAACAATTCTGACATGTGTAAAAGGAATATATTTTATGACGTTTACGGAACATGTACTCTCTATCAAATAATTCTCCTAGAAACTCTTGCTAAAACACAATCAACACTCCGTGTTCCAGCAAAAGTTTTAATACTTTATTCTTATGAGATCCTATACGTTTTTCAAAAATGAGGGGCTTTTTTACCGATACTTGCAGGTCTTTATAATAATCCTGATAACTCATTATTTTATATGCATGTACATGGATGTTCAAAATGTTGCTTTTCGAGAATATCTTAAGTTCTTTAGACAGTGGTTTTTTTTAAATTTGAAATTTGAATAGATTATTTGCAAAATTGCTTATGCTTACGTTCACTTTCAAAAATAAAACAAAAGCCAATTATGCAGGTTTATTTTGGGAATACAATAAGTATATAGCTACGCTAACTTTCTTTTAAAAACATATCAAATACCTAACTTCACCATTTTTGATCTTTTTAAATGATATTTGACAATTTCAATATAAAAATATATGAAATATCATGATATCTTACCAGTGGTTTTGCCCTTGCAGATTGGTAGATAGCTTCCATTCTAAAAGAAAATGACAGAAACATAGGTACCAAATCTAAAATGACATCTTTTCGCAAGGGTTTGATTTGACCTATTTTACGCTTTGATGAATAACATAAACTTATTGTGAAAATGAAGACGACATGTAATTCATGCAATTCATTAAATCAATTACGAGGGTCATTCAAAAAGTTCTACCTGTTGTATCAGAACTTTTGTTCTGTTAAAGGTACATACTTGAAAATTGACACATATATAGCTAAGAATGTCACCTACACATGGTGAAGCAATCATATCAATATATTACCTAGATTTCTGTAGGTTACCTGAAAACCACAGTGAGGTTAGGGTACACCGGAAACGGTAAAATATCTAATGACATTTCACCTGAAATTATATGAGCAGCTTATGTATGAAAAACCATCTGTAAACCCAAAGTTATGTAAGTTACAGAATAAATTTAATATGAAAGTGTACCTAACAGTCCAACAAGTCATTTGTCACTGATAATGTAAACTTGATATAGGCATAAATTACCCAGAATCCCAAAATTTGAAAGGATGTTTTGTACCCTCTCAGGATTACGATATCTGCAGCCTGACTTTTCCAAGGGCGTTTTTATGTAAAAAGCAACAGTTGAAGTTACTACACCTTATTTTTCAATCAAAAACATGAATTTGGTTGCTTTTGGTATCTACCATGAAAATATTTTAAAAATAAAGCTTTACAATGCTACCATTTTGTATCTTGTTTTATTAAGGTCAACTTCTTCGTAAACTGTGTCTTTGGTGATTTTGATATTATTGCTGGAGGGGCTATTTGTTCCTATTATTGTTATCCTTGTGAATTACCATTATTTGCAGTCTGGGTCAGCTTTTTTAATCATCCCGCATAATTGTATTTTCATTCTTATGTTTTACAAATGTTGTATTGTATATAATACTACATGGCTAGATTATGGCCTTTTTAATTCACTGTATTTGAGCGACTTTTAAAAATGTTGCACATATTTTGACCGTTTCCGGTGTAACAAAACCCTCTGTGGTTTTCATGGGACTTACAGAAATCTAGATAAGATATTTATATGATTGTTGCACCATGTGTAGGGGACATTCGTTACTATATTTTTGCCAAATTTTAAGTAGCTACCTTTATTAGAACAAAAGTTATGATACAACAGGTAGAACTTTTTGAATGACCCTTGTATTTTAAAGGGGTGGGTGGTTAGCAGGGTGTTTTTTTTAGTGCAAGGTATTGACGGGTATAATTAAAATTTGACGGCTTTATTTGTCTTGCAGCTAGATTGCATTATTATATGGAGTGAAATACTATAAAAATTTGAAACAAAAACTCACCGGTATTTCAGCTGCTTGTGTAAGCGCAGAGCAGATAAATAAGCTCAGCACAAAATGTGATCTATCAGAAACACACATTTTGAAGTAATAACGCGCACTCGAAAATAATTCTAATTCCAGCGTTTCACAACTTTTGAGCTCAACTTTGATTTGTGAAAGTGAAGGAACTTGCTATACTTATATAATGGCATTTAATTGAACAGATGGTTCAACTCCGTAAAGTTAATAAACACAATAAAATAACTCCATAAAAAGTAAAATAATTCTTAAGGTATGATCTTTTTATCATTTATAAAAACACACACTAATGAATACAATGATATTTAAATGTAAAACTGTTTGCTGGCTGGTTAATATTATGCAAACATTCACATTAAATACAAATTGATATTGATATTGTAATTTTATGAACAAGTTGAAAGTCTGTCTGTGTTGATTTAGACTGATCTGCTACAGTTTTTATGTTCATTTAAAATGCTCATTAAATTCATCGATATATATGGAAAATGAGAGATCACTTTGACATTAAAATGTAATACTTCTGGTTCTATTAACCTGTTTATAATAACTAGATCTTATATTGTATGGAATGACAAATAAAATGACACCATACTCTTCTAGTTGCATTGTAAATCCAATTAATGACTTTTTGATATATTTGTATATACTAAGAAATTAAAAAAATAAACTGAAACTGATTGGGAAATACATTTTTATTTTTATTTAAAGATCCCGTGTTGTCTCAGTACATTTTTCTGGACATATTGAACGTCAGGATCAAACTTACATTATTATGAAAAATACAATTTTTAACAGTAGATATAAAAATCTATAATTGGAATGATCAAAGTCTAACACTAGACCTAATAAGTGTGCAAACCACGTACAAGTATATAATAATGTTAGGTCACCAATACACACGAGTCACTTGTATTCCCATTACACCAGAAAAATCCATTATATTTTCATAAATAAATCATATAACAAAAAAAGCAAGGTGTCGTTTGAAAATTTTGGTTCTTGTTAAGTTCATCGATACCATTATATGAGAATATGTGTATATTTTTCATAAACTTACAAGCATTAGGTAACACGTACTGTTTAAAAGCTACCCACAATAAATTGAACTATTACTACAATAATCCTGCTTTTGTATTGACCCTGCGAGTTATTTAAGAGTTTCTATCATGGTGATAAGCATCAACGTTGTAATGTTACAAAAGTCAAAAGAAATGCCGAACCGTAATACCATTTCTTATTTGTAGCACTATTTCTATATTAAACTTTGGTTGTGTCAACATAAATTTGTTGGGCACGTTGTACTACAACCCTTTCAATGCAGGGATTTTATCACACCGCAAGTTTCAATTTTCCCAATACATGTAATGCGGTTACCATTTATAAAGAAAGTAAACATTTATAAAAAAACAAGTTTTCATAACGGTAAGTTACTATTCTTTCAAAATGTCATCGATATATACAGGGTGACCCAATAAAAACGCAACGAACTTTGAACTTTTCTTTTATGAGAACAGAGCACAATTGTGAGCAAACGTTATAATAATACATTAGAGTAGACCATTGGCTTTTACAAGATTTTTGTTTTGTTTAACTTGGTTCTGTGAATCTTAAGTTATTGCACCTTTTGTAAAGACCCGAAAAATCTAGATAGTCTGATTTGTAAATCTGAAATGATTCATTTCTGGTGACGTAATGGGTCACACGTTGAATGGAAATTGCTAAAGAAATCACCTGATTAGGAGAAGCATCCCTTGAACCCATTTCATGACATAAGGGCCCGATTTAACGAGGATCTGCTGGTATTAAGCAGATTGTTGCGTCTGGTTGAGTCAACCTGTTGCGTCCCCTTGACGGGCCAGATGAATCACTAACTTAACTGAGTTCTTAAACTCCTTTGTCTGATGGTGTTTTTTTCGTGGTTTCTGTTAAAGACTTAAATAACAATATTATTTGTTGACGTCTTTCATTATGATATTTTTTATTGACTCTTTTGGTAGAAATTGTATCCTTAACTACCCGATTGGCTCACCAGAAGTAACAGATTCAAGGGATATGAAAGAATCAGGAAGATTTAGACATGTTTCAGTTAAAGATGAACTTAAAATATCACTTAATGTTAGGTACAGGTTAAGTAAGATTTGTTTGGATTAATTTTGCTCTGGTTGGTTGCAGAATACCGTCATATTCTCCTCATTTTAATTTTGCATTTCTTTTGCCGGAAGTCTAATCTCACAAATCGGACCAAAGTAGATTTAAAGGGCTTTCTTAAATTCTTCATATCTTTGGACTGGAGCGTTAAATTAAAAGGGACAAAATGTATGTTGTAGAGTAATTACTCCACTTTTTGAAAAAACAAATATACTTATGACATACAGTATGACTTAATCTTTCGGCAACTATTTTTAATATTTTCTATTTGCTTGTTGCATTAATATTGGGACAAGCTGTATGTATTCCAACATCGTCGGCTGTGGTTTTGGCGCAAAATTCAAATGGTGTTTTCAATACGTTGGTATGAGACATTTGTTATGGAAGTTATAATGATATCTTTATGAAGTTGTTCCATGTTTCGTTTCTTTAATTATTTTGATTAATTGACACTTATTTCAATAAAAAAGAGGCTTGCCATAAAATTCAATGATGGCGGCTGCTCGCTTCTACAATATCATTCAGAATTAGCAATTCTTTGAGAGCTGTTATCTGTCGAGAATCAAATGTTAAATTAATCAACTCCCGTCTCTTGAAATGTTTGTTATTCAAGACTCATCCGTTTATGTTATCTCACGTAACTTACTTCGGATTTGCGTAATGCGCATGTGCGTTTAGATTGATACTGCTGACGCCTTTTTCGAAGATAATGTCATCAAAAACCCGTGTGCAGTCGGATGTGACGTCATTTTCAAGAACGATAAATGGTTATTTACAATCTATTGACATGTTCATAAAATATTTTAACATTGGTTTGCTAAGAATGACGATACATTGGATGTTATCGATGTTTCCGTCAGTTATCGCAAGTATTTCGATTCTATACATGCAAATGAAATTCAAACTATAAGATATGCACCAGTTTTTGTCATCAAAAAAGG
>JXSR01S075068.1:17361-31231 GCA_000969725.1 Ophiothrix spiculata | reverse complement strand
ATTGCAGCGGGCACGCTCTATCCAGCAATACAGGCACTCGCCCAATCGAGCGTACCGCTACATGCAGCAGTACGCTCGATCGGGCGAGTGGCCCCGACTGAGTTGGTTGACCAAAATTCACTTTTATTAAAATTGAAATCCTCGGAAAATAAGCTTACCAGCGATATCTAACTTGTGGGTTTTAAGTGTATGTATTTAGAGTTATGCTACGTTGAATACAAATTAGCATGCTCTTACCAATGTTTTTGTCTGAAAAATATGACTAGCTAATGACTTACGTCCGAGTCCTTTCTGGTGAGAACAAGTTAACCTTTGGCAGTTACATTTCAATTTTACCACCCACCCCCAATTTATAATAAACGTTATAAAAATAAGTTGGTAAGACAAGGGTTGAAGATTATTAGTATCATAGCATTTCTTGACCTTGGAACTAAGTTATTGATATGCATGAAATAACTGCATATCCTAATATTATTCATTGAATTGATCCTACTTCAGCATGCAGCGGGAGTTTTTAAACATGAGTGGTCGTGCACAAATAGGTGCCTCAAATATCATGGATATGTTATACAATACCCTAATAAATTGTAGAAAACGTGGATATTTGCTTAAACTTCTCTACGTATTTGTGAAAGTTTGGTATCATATTAAAGGTCTATTTTTACCTTATTTGTGTATAAAAAATGACTTCTCATGATTTTAATTAATGAGTTATAATTGAAAAAGCAATTAGGGAATACGATGGATCGGGTGGAGGAGGCGACGGTTTAGGATTACATGCAAAAGTGTAAGAAAGTTGTAATTTATAGACACATGTATTGTTAAAAATAAATATGCTGGGATCATAATTTTTTGAATGTACTTCAATGAGATATGTATAATGCTAAAGCATGTATCGAATTTTGTCATCCAAGTTTGTTGTTTCTTAATGGTTTATATGTGTGTAATTTTCTCTATACATCACAGTACAAAACATTCATTTGCACTCGAACATTTTAAAACGGCATATCTTTTGACCGATTTGACGTAAATGGTAAAACTTATATTCAAAAGGAAATTTGTTGAGGAATCCAATTATACGATAAATATTTAGGTATTGTATACATGAACAAACTTTTGACCAATACATGTCCCCAAAATTAATGAGTCGTTTCATAGATTTTGACCATCCTCAGTATTTTGAACACAATGAAATTGGTTATCAAATGAATTATTTTATGGAAGGCCATCATTACATCCTTCAACTAATGTTTGTGTCATCTGGATACACCTTTCCCCAACAAAATCTCATTGTGTCAAGTTGGTTGACCAAAATTCACTTTTATTTCATTACGCACCCTGCATATTTTTTACCCACCACTCAAAATTAGGCTTATTTAGGTAAAATTGAAATCCTCGGAAAATAAGCTTTCCAGCGATATTTAACTTGTGGGTTTTAAGTGTATGTATTTAGAGTTATGCTACGTTGAATGCAAATTGGCATGCTTTTACCAATGCTTTTTCTGCAAAATATGACTAGTTAATGACTAACGTCCGAGTCCTTTCTGATGGGGGCGCGCAGCTACTCTAAAAAAACATTATACTTTTTCATAATGGATTTTAAAAAGTCCAGATTTTTTTTTCATTTGGGGTGTTTTTCAATGTAGATATTGACTTAAGATGACCATTCAGGGTGCAGGGAGTACAAACGACTTTTGGGGAAGAAATTTTAGCCGGGTTTCTATCTTTTTCTTTCTTTCTTTCTAACTAGTTTGTTCTGTTCTTTTTCCGTTCATTTTCTCTCTATTTCCCATATGAAGGAACGTATTTTCAGTTTTTCTAATAGTTCAACGTTATAAAAAGTTCATAGGTATGATTTTACCACTATGGCAAAGTGTTGCTACTAAAAAGGTATGTAGCAAAAAACACGTGTACCCAAATCAAGAAGCACATACCGTGCTTGCTTATATCTGATACTGTCTGGCTTTCATTCACCACTCTCTTTTTTGCAAGGCGATAATGCACCGGATGTTGATTGTTTTGCAATTAGATCGTGACATTCAAAGTTTTCACCGGCGTCTGCGTCTGAAAGATCATTTTTATTTAACTGACGACAAAACCATTAACGAATTTGACTATTCCAAAACACAATTCAGAGAAAAAAGAACCTGGACTGCAAATATTTAACAACAAATGTAGCTAAGGACTTGTATGCAAATAGTAACGCAAAACGTCCGAAAGATAGATGGTCCAGATCAGAACGCAAACTTTACAAAACTTTTGTAATTGTATCTAAACACACATCTAGACAAAGGGGATGCAGTGGTACCAATGAACTGAGATGATTACATCACAAAAGGAGAGGATCGTCTCAAGGGTGACACTACATGCCAAACTCTAAGAACTGACCCCCTTATAAGCACGTTATCAAAATTTAAAACACCATAGTAAAATGCACTATTGACCCAGAAATCAAAGAGTATCTTATAAATAGACCTGGTAAGACTCCTTCTATGTATTTCCTTCCCAAAATTCTTAAAGAAGAAACTCCATTCTGCCCCATAGTGTCTGGTTGTACTTGCCCCACTGTTGAAATAAGTTCGTTGATAGCCACCTCTGCCCTCTTGTGTATGAGTTAGATTCTTAAATACCACAGCTTTCATTAATTTTATCAATGGTTTCAATAACATGCATTCTCTTCCTGATGATTTACTTTTTGTTTCAACAGATGTCAGTTCTCTTTACACCAATATTCCCAACAGTAAATTCTATTTCCAAATCAAGGGCACAGCCATGGGGTCACCAGCTGCACCTTTCTATGCCAAACTATTTATGTATAGATTGGAACAACCCATATTTCAGTTTTCCCCAACAAACCAATCTGTTGGAAGAGATACATTGACGATGTATTTTTATTAGGACAGGTACTCATGACCGGTTTCTCATCTTTAAGGACCATATGAACACTTCTCACCACCTTTGAATATTCACTGATCCAGGGAGGTTTCTTTGATGTTCTAGTCAAACATGATGATCATGAATTAGTTACTACCCTTTTTACCAAACCCACCGACACTCATGCATATTATTACCACCTCGTCACACCCCAAACACACCTTCACCAGCATACCGTATAGCCAGTGTCTTCGTGTCAGGAGAATATGATCCGATCTCATTGACGCTGAAGAACATCTTGACAACCTTACAATCCCATTGCCATGGAATATGACAGCAACCTCATGGATGATGCAGACCAAAGGGGCAAAGTTCATGATCTTAGTTGTCTTCTAGAATATAAAATCAAAACTCTTGCCCAAGTATTTGAAGAACCACCCTTGGTCTCTTTCAGACGTAGCCGAAATCTCAAAGATCTTTTAATTAGTGCCAAACGGTCCAATCAAATATCACACGAAGAACCTGGTTTTTATGAATGCCACTTCGACCGTTGCGCCGTGAGACCTTATATTATCACTGATAATACTTTCTCCAGTTCCATAATAGTCGAAAATACTAGTAGTGCTAACAGGGATCATCGGAACCTTCATATTTTATTTTTCAGACATTTGATCAATGTGTGTTGTCGGGGAGAGAAGAATGTACTTCAGCTAGAGTTTCCTCTATCCAGACTTCATTCTTCTGTGGAACACATCCAAAATGCAGGTGAATAAAGTAAATTAAATTAGTATGCGGGGGAATTTTGTAAATTAAAAATACAAATGCATGGTGACATTTGACAATTACTTTTTTCTTTATCTGAAAACGGGCGTCAGGGTTTAAATAACCAGGTTATAATAAAACGTTTTCATAAAACACACCCAATTAGAATTTCTAAATAGGTGTGTTCTATGACCTGGTTATTTAAACCCTGACGCCCGTTTTCAGATAAAGAAAAAAGTAATTGTCAAATGTCACCATGCATTTGTAAATTAGAAATAACATGTTTACCCTTCAGATGACCTCGGTAAGGTATTGGTTTGTTCTTTTTAGTCTTTCTTCTTTGTTCTTCTTTCTTTCTTCTGGCAACCTTTGACGTCTTATATCTCTGGGATACAATCATCAATTTTGACCATTATTATGTTCTGGCATACAATCACAGAATTTGACCATTATCATGCCCGACAGTAATTACAGCACTGTAGCCTATGGAGATTTTAGATTAAAAATACTCAAAAAGCTCATAACAATGGTCGGAATCAAGTGAAATTTTAAGCATACATTTATGTTTTACTCTTTTTTTTTATTTAGCTAGAAAATAGTTGATGTTATTGTCACATCAGAATCATGAATTGCACCTCTTAACCCTCGTCATTCCAGGCTATTTTTTGTAACAGAATGGAACCCCCTACGAACTTGGTTTTGCTATCAATAGAAAGGTATGGTCCTCTTCTATCCAATGATACCAAGATCACAAAAATCGGTCTAGGCGTTACATAATTATGACGTCATAAAGCTCGTTTGGATCAAAAAATCGGGATTTTGGCAAAAATTGTCATTTTTTTCCCAAAACAATCGCAACAAAAGTTTTAAATGACCGATTTTCATAATTTTATTTTGCTAATAAAGAAGGGAAATTATAATTCTGCAAGATTGAGCTTCATATCATGCATACAAGTTGTAACAGAAAAAAACACATTCTTGTTAGCGACATCATGAGGAAACTAAATATGTTGAATACGCTAACTTTCTCTTTTTGGAAAGGCTATATAATTGGCTAATAGAACCAGCTTAACTGATCTCATTTGATAGTCAGGTTCAAAAGTTACGACCACTTAAATAAAGACCGGTAAAAACTGTTTGGGCCGATTTCACCATTTCCAGCGCAAATAGTTTTTCATGATTCGATGACGATTAACAATGCAGTGAGATAAAATTGACAAAAGACACACTTTATGTTCAAGAACATTCAATATTTCTATTTTTTTCATGTGATAAGAATAATTCATAAATTATTCTAGGACATTTTAAATAAAATGCTTTGATTGGTTAAAATATTGCTCATGTCCCAGAGTAATCATAAACAGTTGAATCAAAGACTCGATATCTTTGGTGGAAACGGGAAAGCAAAGAATTTATTGCAAAAATATTTTTACAATTTTCCGTACACATTTTCATATTCAAAGGAAAATATGGCCGGGAATTAAAATTAAGTTACTAGCTCAATCGATAAAGCTTGATTTTTAAAGAAGTTACCTGTATTAAAATCTGGGTAGTCTTAGAGTGCTTGTCTGATGATTATGCCATTAAGATGATATGTTGCCTCACAAACTAGGATATCTCTTGAATATTGTTTTGGCGGCCCGTCAAACATTAAGAATACAAAAGTCTACGGGCAAGGTCATCATTAAGAGCTCCTATATTGCCTTAGATGTTAGATGGAACACTTAAAGTCAGCCTCGTAATCCTGTTGAACATCCTATTTTGGGGCATTTTGTACTATTATTTTGCTACCTGGTAAATGAATCGGAGGAACTGGCACAGGTGGTTTGAAAGTAGGGTCAGTATAATTGCCATAACTCTTCTTGTAGACCATCAATTTGGATGAAACAAAGTGCATTTTATAGCTAAACAAGTTGGCTTTCTATATAAATAAATGTTTATATGATACAACGTGTAACTTTATTCTTTCAGCGTATATAACAATGTATATTTTTTTCTGTTACAACCTATATATATTTTTTTTAAATGGCGACTTAAATTGTCGGTTCTTCACCAACCCCCCACCACACCCCCACACCCAAACTTTGACGGCCTACCCTAACTCCACCTTTGGTGGTAATCTTCTGATGTTGTCATCAAAATGACCGCAAAAAATGTAAAAGAGGTTACCCAAATGCCTAGGGTCGGTTGCTTTTGCATTTTTATGCAGCGGGGAAAAACCTTAGGAGGGTTGCACCCCCCCCCCCCCCTTGGGTAGACGAGGTTTAATATACAGAATAATCAACAGAAAAGGGCTTTGACGGTTACAAAAACAACATTTCTTCTCATGTCAGATTGTTAACATCTTCAAATTTAAAATGGCACCCACATTAAGATTCAAAATGGATGCTAAAACATATTTTTATGTTCAATAATGGACAAAAGTGAGCTAAAACAGTGACCTGAATTCAAAATATTCAAAATAATCAATCGAAAAAGACTTAAGGGTTACAAAAGAATTACAAAATTGCCACATCGAAAAATTCAGCACATATGACAATCACTGGCGTGTCCAGGATTTGTCCTTGCGGGGGGCTTAAGGGGGCATTGTGATTTTTGCGGGGGGCTTAGTGTCAAAATTTGTCAAAAGTAGGCTGATTTTACATGATTTTTGAAATTCTGCGGGGGGCTTCAGCCCCAAAGCCCCCCTCCCTGGACACGCCACTGACAATGTTTGATAAGACATATATAATAATTCTTAAGTAGCTTTTACTAAATAAATTGAAATCTAAACATGAGTGGTTTTCGATGTCAAATTTGAAATTGCGGTTAAACGGTGAAAATTATTACAATTTTTTCACGCATGTCATTATATTAGTTAAGAATATTTAACAAAATTCTTGCTTTTCTCTTTCTCCCTAGAGTACCATCAGAATGGACATTGGAACAAGCAAAAAAGAGGGTAGAAGAAGAATATTTGGTTATTGGTGTTGTTGAAGATTTTGATGCCTTGCTCATTGTTTTAGAAAAACTAGTACCCGATTTACTTTACGGAATCGTAGAGGAATATCAGAAGGGCAAAAGTATGTTCATCTAAAGCAATATTGGTTTTCTTAAAATAAAAATATAAAATAACCTAAAGCAAACACGCCTCTCTCCCTCCTATCCCCCCCCCCCACTCCTCCTTCATTTTCGAAATTTCTGTGATAAGGTCAACATTATTACCAAATATGAACGTAAGTATCAAGTACACTTTACCTCGCAATCTCACCTAGAAATTACAACAAAAACGTCTGTTATTGCTTCAAAGTTCATAATAATGTCAAAAAATAATAACTAAGTAAATAAATAAATAACAAATTGAACAAACTCACATTTGCAATATGTAACTTGTGTCAATCTATTTTTTTTCTATTAGGTAAAAACAAAAGAGAATCCACCAAGTCCATCAAGAAGATCCAGCCTTCACCGCACGTAGAGAAAATAATGCGAGAAAAATTGGATATGGAATACAAGTTTTATGAATTTGTAAAATATAAGTTTGATAAACTCAAACTAGACTTCGGTTTAATTTAACTCTGATGATATTTTTCTAGAGTGAATATATATAACACTATAAAATCTAAATTGCTTTTATAAAATCTTAAAAACTGAACATTTTCCAGAAAATAATAATCTTTAAGGAAGACAATTGTCTACCTTTGAACGGACAAAGGTAGACAATTGTCTACCTAAACAGAATTTTTGAATCTTTTTCTGGATAAAATTCATGTTTTAACATTTTTTAAAATCAATTTAGATTTTACTATGTTATATCTATATCTTTCAGTGGTGCTAAAAATTTTTTTATCGAGAATTAAGAAAACATATTTTTTGCATTAAACGATATACATTACAAATGATTCTTGGTAAACAAACCCCGCTGGGTAAAAAATGTGAGTGTGCCATAAATTCACCCGGAAATAACTACTAATTGTCTCGTGGAAACCAGGTGCGAAACTCGGGGAGCTGATCTCGTCAGCGACGGTGCATTTATGGACTGATCAAGGTTTTGGGCGAAAAATTAAAATAACGTTTTCAAAACGTTGGTTTGAAAAATTGTTATGTTAAGTATAATGATATCTTTATGAAGTTGTTTTCATGTTTCTTTTATTTTACTTTTTGATAATTTCACATTTATTTCAATAACAAGTGAGCTAGCCATGCACTATTACGATAGCGGCTGCTCACTTCTACAATACATTTAGGATTAACAATTGTTTGAGAGCTGATATCTTTCGAGGATCAGATGTTAACTCCCGTCTCTTGAAATGTTTGTTATTCAAGACTCGTCGGTGAATGTTATCTCACGTTTCTTATTTCAGATCTGCGTAATGTGCATGTACGTTTAGATTGATACTGCTAACGCCTTTTTCGAAGATCCAACATGGAGCTACAGCATTTTTCTCCATCGTGAGGCCTGCCTACATCCTTTCATTGGCAATATGACTTCATTGGATAAATAAATGTCTTTGATAGGGGATAAAGTTAATGAAGAATGATGGTGAGTCAACGAACCATATAAGAGAGATGGGATGTATGAGTTAAGGACCTCATTACTGAGTTGAGATAAAGGCTTAAAATGTTAGAATATAATTGTAGAATGAAGTAAAATACAACGGGTGCGTTTACTATATTATACTTAGGAACTTCATAAGAGAGATTGGATGTAGGGTTTGGTGTTCTCATGAATAAGAAGGGATTAAAGCTTGAAAATTAAATAAAAACGTCGAATAAGTAGTTGAATATTATAGTATAAACCCTCAAACGTAAGAAATAATGTAGGGTTTGGGGTGAAAATTGAGATGGGATTAAGACTTGAAACTTTCAAATATTAATATTAGATGAAATAAAAATATTATAATATGGGACCTCATACGTGAGAAAGTATGTAGGATTTGGGGTCCTCATAAATGAGATGGGATTAAGGGTTGAGAATGAAATAAAAACGTCAAATAAGTAGCTGACTATTATAGTATGGGACCTCATAAGTACCTCATACGTGAGAAAAGATGTAGGAATTGGGGTCATCAAATATGAGATGGAATAAAAACGTCAAAAGCAGTTGACTATTATAGTGTGGGACCTCATACATGTACGTTAAAAAAAGATGTAGGATTTGGGGTCCTGAAAAATGAGATGGGATCAAGGGTGAGAATGAAATAACAACGTCAAATAAGTAGCTGACTAATATAGTGTGGGACTTCATAATGTGAGAAAGGATGTAGGATTTTGGATCCTCATAAATGAGATGGGATTAAGGGTTGAGAATGAAATAAAAACGTCAAATAAGTAGTTGCCTATTATAGTATGGGATCTCATACGTGAGAAAAGATGTAGGATTTGGGGTCCTCAAAAACGAAATGGGATTAGGGGTTGAGAATGAAATAAAATCGTCCAATAGGTAGTTGACTATTATAGTATGGGACCTCATATGTGAGAAAAGATGTAGGATTTGGGGTCCTCATAAATGATATTGGATTCAGGGTTGAGAATGAAATAAAGTAGCTGACTATTTATTATATTATAATAGTCACCTACGTATTTGAACGACCTAAAACTTGTAATGAGGTGCCCTGACTAAAAGAATTTACTATAGTCTATTGCACCAACGGGGAAATAAACTTAACTGTATAGTCTCAACAATAATAGTTGACGTTGCAAGTGACTATAATAAAATACTACAAAAAATGCAGGTTTTGTCTTGGAAGAGATGGACAATGATGTGACTAAGGAATGGCAAAAGAAGGAACTAAAATAATTAACCATAAGCTTGTTCTCCGGAGCTAATTTTTGTAACACATTCTTCGAAGGGGAGGGGGGTTGTTGCAACTCCCGCCTAATATTTTAGAACGGAACCTCCTATGAGTTTTGCTTTTAACAGATAGAAAAGACTCTCTCCTATCCAGCGATACCAAGATCATCAAAATTGGCCAAGGCGTTACGTAATTATGACGTCATAAAGTACTTTCGGTTTCGAAAATCAGGCAAATTTGCATTATGGAAAAATGGCCACCAAAATCAAAATTTTGCTACAAAAGTTCTAAATAGCGAAGAAGGGAAATGATGATTCTAACATGTTTTGTAAGTTTGAGTCTTATAGCATGCATACATTTTTCAAAATGGCGACTTAAGCATTTCAGGTATTTCACCACCCCCCACATCCCAACCTTAACGGCCTACCCTAACCCCACCTTAGGTGCTACCCCCTAGTTTTGTCATCAAAATGACCGCAAAGGATGTAAAAGAGATTACCCAAATGCCTGTGGCCGGTTGCTTTTGCGTTTTTATGAAGCGGGGGAAAAACCTTATGGGGTGGTTGCAACAAATCCCCCGCCCTTCGGAGAATAAGGGTTAAAAGAAGCAATGTCTGTACAACTCTAGTTACCAAATTGTTACAGTGTGTACTAAAAAATGTACTCGACATTCCAAAGGTGCAGATTTGGAACAGGATCCAAGTACAAATGTTAGCACATTTCTAGTATAGTACTAGAAATGTACTTTTAGCTATGATTCTGATACAATAATGTACTTGAAATGTAGTCGACATTCCTGTGGTGCAGATTTTCTATTCAATTTTGACCATTTTGCTCGCCAAAATACATTTCCACTAAACATATTGACATTAAGATTTGGAATGGTTAAAAAATGTAGTAAACATTCAAGAATTAAATGGAATTAATTAATATGAATATTTCATTATTAAGTATAATGCTGTTTTAATGCTACTTTAATCCATTTTGACAGATAAAAATTGTACTGTATATAATCGCACCAATGTTGGACCTTACTATGGGTGTTACTTTGAATTTGAAACATGCCTTTGACCTTGTTTCAGGTTCTTTATCTTTATACATATATTATGTTACAAAAAAATCGATGCAAACAAAAGAATCGACCGGGAGACCAATAAGGGCTTAAAAGGGTCGACCCCTATACGTACAAGACAAATACTTGTCAATAGCTAACAGCCAGTATTTAGATCCTATGCTTTTAATAAGCAATTTAATTTTCGGTCTGGCGATCAATATTTGAAAACGTGGTCGCGATATTAATTTTTCTTGACGTGACATGTCGGAGACTTCGAACCCCTATAATCACATGCAAATAAAAAATGGAGATATGGATGAAACTATTTACATTTTTTTCCAATAAAGTATGCCTTTGTTTGACTGTTAGGAATAAAAAAAATATATATATTATTCATTTCATTACATTGTAAACGACAAATGACACCTTTCGGAGGTCTGGGGCTATATCTAGGCAGATCTGACGTCATTTACCATACCATGCACATGTAGCAGCTCCGAGCTTGACTGGTACATGTTCATCCACTGTGCATATTACTTACGGGCTTTATGGAAATGATTTTATCATGTTTATCTAAAGGAATTCTTTTGTAAAATTAGTTTATTGAAGGAATATCATTTTAATACGATGGCAAAATAATACTTTGTTTTCAAATAAAAAAAAGAAGAACAAAAAGAAGGTGGTTACGAGATTCGAAACTGGGACCTCTCGTACCAAAAGTGAGTAGCTTAGCTACTAGGCTATCGAGATCACCCTGACATGGAGAGGGTGTTTTTAATACTAATGTACGTAATAATAGACAAAATACCGCGTAACTGATCACTTCCGGGGTTATTTGATGTTTTGCATTGGACCAAGCGCCACATTCTCTTACGTGAGGCGTGTTTAACCCAAAATTACTGCAATTTGTTAGTAAACCAGTAAAAAAAAGTGTTGTCGCTCTCTTTTGACCAAGTGGCTAAAATATATTAAGTCCAGAACCGTAGATTTTAAGTAAAACGCAAAGACCGAATTTGAAACAAAATGAACACTCGCAAAATCACACGAAAAGACACTTATATTTCCAAAATTTTCATTTATTAAATTTCAAAATGTTTTTAGAACATTAATTTTATGCTTCTTAGTGCAATTTTGGTTTTAGATTCTTGGCTACTTTTGCGAGTTAACAGGCTTTTTAAACTAGGGCATCCGAACTCATGAATATTCATAGGCATTTCAAACGGCCTTTCCTGTAAATTTGATGGATAAAAAAATAAAATAAGTAACATTTCAGCGAGCTGAATTCCGGCTGCTAAAACAATAATGAAACGAAACAATAATACAGGAAAGAGAGAGAGAAAAAAAGAACAAACAAATCAAGACGACGAACAGGCTCAAATTTGATAATGCATGTAGTTTGTATTAGATTACATTTGAGTGTGTTCCGAAAATGTTTTACTGTTTTTAATGTTTTGCATTGTTCCAATAATATTGGAAGTGAATTCCAAGGATTCGATTGACATGAAACTTGGTATGATTGTTGTTTATACATATATCTAGAAAACGTCAGACCAGATTTTGACAAAATTAATCGTAACCATGGTAACGACTCGTTTTCCGGTTAAATTTAACGAAAAGCGCAAATTACTAACATTATACCGTTACGCATGAATGAACAAAAATATTAGAGGCACATAACATGAATATATTTATGCAAGTTTGGTGTTTTGCGTATTACCGTTTTTGAGAAAACGTGCGCGCAAGGTGATCGATAAAAATCCGTTACCATGGCAACGCAGCAAAACATTGCACTTTTTACCTCTAAAATTTTCTTTCCTAACTTGTATATACATCCCTGCCAAGTTTAAAGCCAATTGGGTAAAAATTCTAGAATATCACCCTGATCAGTTTAGTCTTGCCCTAAGCACATCTTACTCAATGTTGAGTAAAGTTTCCCCAACGTTGAGTATATAGGATTTTATTCAACAAAATGAGCTGTGACCGTTGAGTAAATTTTCAACAAGAGTAAAAAAAATTTGATAGTGTAAAAAAGCCCACAAAAATTAATATTATGAAATATCAAACTTATAGATATAAGTTAAATTCTTTACGGTTGGCTAAGCAAACTATACTGTGAAATTCCTTATAGTGAAAGAAAAATACAAAAAATGACCTGAATTGCAAAACGGCTTAGAGACCATTTTTTCATTCTGGCAAAACAATTTGTTGTAAAAATCTCGCTAAATGGGTTAAAATCTCGAAAATGTTACTTTTAAGACCAAATATGGACATTTTATGACCATACTTGGCCATAAGAGTAAAACTTTTTTTATTAAACATGACCTGATGTTGAAATTTGGTATTCATAAAGTACATCATAGCCTAATGAAGAATTGAAAAAGAAATTTTGTGAGATATATATCTGCTACATTGGTTGAGTTCAAGAAGCCACGTCGGTCAAGGAAAAGAGGCACCCAGCAGTAACCTTAAATGTTCTTGACTACGCTATTGACATTGCATTAATTGCTGGACAGGCCCAACTAGGACAGCTGCTGCTGCAGAACAACTGGGTCTCACCATCAGTGCAAAAAAGACCGAGTACATGGCATTTAACTGTAACTACCATTAGAGGTCTACAACCAACAAATAAAGCATGTGACCTATTTTAAGTAAAAGTGGATCCATGATTGCCTCTAGTGCAAGTGTGGTTCTTGAATTCATCAATCCACCTTCTGTTCTGTCTGTCTCTGCCCCGTGTGTATGATCTTGGAGTCCAGTTGGTAACTTTAGTAGTCCACCTGCTGTCCTTCTGTCTAGCCAGATGTCCCGCCCATCGCCATATCTTAACTTCTGTTTCCCTGATTGTATCCTGTACTTTTGTTGTGTCCCTGAGATCTTTGTTGGTTACTCTGTACTTTCTTGTAACACCAATCATAATTCTTTCCTTGACCCTCTATGTCAGTTGCAACTTCTTGTCTAACTTCTTTGTTGTAGTCCAGGTCTCTGCACCATACGACCACAATGGGATGATGCATTGGTTGAACATTATTGCTTTTTTAGGGATGTCGGAAGTTTATCATCACGGAATATAAATATATATGTAATTAAGTTTGCGAATCTTGCCCATGCAAGTTGGATTCTTCTCTTCAGTTCCCCTGCCGTTATGTTTTCCCATGAGATTTTCGTTCCCTGATATATGTAGTACATGGTCATGTTTTTTGAGGTGAGGCCCATTTGCGTTACATCTCACTCACTCCGTCAATACCTAACTCCTTCCTGGTAATCGTTGATTAGAGTTGATAAATACCTTTATTTGGCTAATATTTTTAATTGATTTTATAGACTAATACATTATCTTCAAAATCATACCAAAATTATGACATATCATATGATTATTGAAAAGCTGTGACAAAATTTGATGCACAAT
>JXSR01S075066.1:52533-69861 GCA_000969725.1 Ophiothrix spiculata | reverse complement strand
TACTATTGCACGTGCATAGGCATTCAATATTTATTTTATATCATGATATCACACATGTTTGTTTCAAACCGTGCAATAGAACAAACTATTGCACGGCTCAAATCACTGTAATCATGATATAATGTGTTTTACTTTGTAAGGCAGATATGCCCTTCAACCCTGAATGTACCAATTTCTATTAATCATTAAACCATGGCACAGACTTAATTTGTTTTCTGATAAAATTTAATCAAAAAGCATAACCATGCATGTTGCTGGAATAATATTTACATTTTGGTTAATTATAAATTTGGGAAATCCAGACAGATTATTTATTTGTTTACTTTTTTTTGTTTGTTTTATTATCAAAACTTGTTATGACTGGTTATTCATGATATGTAGAGAAGACAGACAACCCTTGATTTGATATGATGATAAACACTGAAAAGTGCATCACATGTTCAACCTCCGATTATTTCAAAGTTGCCTAATTCGTGATGACATATGGCTGACATAATATTAGAGATATCAATCTGAACATAAAGACTGATTTTAAATCCAAAGAGTTTACATTTTTGTATGTAATGTTCAAGTTTGAAAGTTTATTTTTAGAATATTTATAGTAAAAGTTTAGGTATTCAACAATTCACCGTATCTTCTTATGCAGGAGCGTGTACCGCTGTTGATTTGTAATGAACCCACAGTTTTAATTCATGTTTTCAGGAAGATTTTTGTTGTTGAAAGGTATTCAAACATGCTACAGAGTTGCCCATTGCAAATCAACAAGAGTGCATCCTTGCGTCCGTGTATTTTTATCGCGCAAGGGTGGCTTTAGTCACCTAGTATGATAAAAATACACCGACGTATCGTATACGTATGTTTTCAATTTAACAGATTCTCATCTTCATAAAAATACCTAGCAGAATCTGAAGCAAAATGCTAGATTGTGAATGTCTGTTACTTTGTCGTTTTCAATTTTCAATTATTGTTCCCAAGAACCAACTTGCACATACTTAATGCAAAGAAGATTGCGCCAACTTATGTGCACTATGTAAACACACTTCTGTAAACACTGTTTGACGCCCTAATTTGAATATAAACTGTGGATTCATCACGAATCAACTACGCTCTTGTATAAAGAGATACTTTAATACAGTTGTGAGTTGTTGAACACTGCTTGTATCATGTTTGATCTGCACACACAGAGAATTGGCATTTCTCTAATCCAAGCTGTGCTTTATGAATATAAACAATACCATTTCCAAAATAAATGCATTATTAATAAGATATTGCCTGTTTCTTCTAAAAGCTCAACCAGCAGTGCCAGATTCTGAAGAAGAAGAGGAGGAAGAGACCGATAATGATCACCTGAGCTACATCTGCAGGGTCTCTGGAGAGTCTGATGTTCTGACGATTAGGACTGCTAGTCCTCCAATCCCGCCGAGTAACCTCAGAGTAGCTATCGATTACAAAGTGGCACATCTGACATGGGACCCACCAATTGAACGTGGTACCGATATCATAAGTAAGTATCTGATGTTGTAATGATTAGGACGGACTGCCAGCCCTTCAATTCCTCCAAGCAACCTTAGAGTAGCTATTGATTACAAAGTGGCACATATCTGACGTGGGACCCACTGATTGAACGTGGCAAGAAACGTTACGTTAATTGCTTTGTAGTAAGGAAGTCATTTAGTCATTGTGGTCCTCCGTGTGAATGCTTGTCTTTGGGGAATAGATGCGTGATAGGTCATAAAAAAGAGCTTCTGAACCAACAATTTCTGAAAAATTGCCGAAAATAGTGTCCATAGGTAACTTAATTTTCAGAAAATCGCTTCAGATGTAAGTACTATGCATGTTGAAATTAAACCCTAAGGAGTGATGGGTAAGGTGAATGAGGACCTAACATCCATATTCTATCTTTCTAGGTTCCCTCTTCCACATTGATAGGTTATCAATTTACTTAAATTTGATGACGAAAAGATTAATCAAATTTCTAATAATGTATTCAACTATAATATATTCTTGTTGATTTCTTACAGCTTTACGTATCTATGCAACTAAGAAAACCCCCAACAAAATCAAAACTGTCTTCACCACCGATTTGCCGCCTGACTCCACCGACGCCGCCATTACTTGGCTTCAAGAAGCTACCCTCTATACTATACACCTTGTAACATTCACTGAAGAATTCTTTGATCAACTTCCCCCTGACAGCCCATATCACAATATCCGATTTCTTCCACATGACTGGGATGATGAACTATTGACATTATCACCCTGGATAATCGTTATCACTGCTAAATTCACCACCGCTGGCCATACACCACCGACTGACCTCGAGGCGTTCAGTGCGAATCTGGGAGAGGTCACACTCCGATGGGTGTCACCTATTTATGCGTATGGTGCACTGGAAAAATATGAAGTTGAGTGGAGTGAAGCCAAGCATAAAAGAAATTCTCCTAATCCGTCTAGCACAGGGTCGGTCGATGTAGACGATGAAGATCAAATGTCAGTCATCCTTCAAGACTTGATACCGGGGAGAACTTATGATTTCAGTGTAACATCAGTGCTTAAGAAAGAAAAGACCTCTGTCAAGAAGGATGCTGATGTGGAGGAGGAGGATGTGATGAGGTTTTCTTCTGAGGTGTTGCGGTATAGAGTGCCTGCCCCGATTGAGGCATTGGAGTTACTATTGAGTGGATATGGGTGTGGTCATATTGACCTGTGTTGGGCTAAGCCAGAATTGTTCTCTCCGTATAGGATTAAAGGTAAGCTGTGATTTAGGTGGTTATTAAGGTGTCTGGTCCATGATAGATCTAACCAAAATTTTCAAAAAATCAGGATCAATGATATTTTATCGCTATAGAACCGATTTTTAAAATAAAAATTGGGGGTCACCAGGCTGGTTTTTGCATGCATTTTTTGAGTTGGTTTAAAAACAGTATTTTTGGAGGTTTTGGGGGGAAAATTAGTGTTTTTTCACAAAATTTGTGCACAAGTACGTTCTTTCAAATAAAACAATAAAAATTGGGGATCATCAAATTTTTTTTCTAGATAAATATTCAAATATGGCAATTTTTGGTTCAAAACTCAGAGTATATGCGCATATGTATTGTGGCACTTACCAACTTGGAAACTAGTGCGTATTGGTACGCATGGATGGCGCATGGACCATACAGACACCTTAAGGTGCAAGGTCCAGATATAACTTAGAGTTTGTGTTTCATTTAAGATATCACCACTAAAGAGGTTTCAGTTACAAATATTTGTTAAATTGGTCCAACTATTTTGATTTGTAAGCAATTTTGTCATTCATAATTTGCTCTTTACTTCAATAATTTGTAAATACGTTTAAGATTAGACACATTTTCATTTGTTTTCCAAAGTTAAACATGTTTCCGCAGTAAACTTTCACTTGGTTTATGAGTAAAATAAGAGATGTTTTTGCTATCAAAATCTAGCAAAAAATTGAAGCAAGGGGATGCAACTCTCTTTAAATTCGGGGCTATAACATATGTAACTGTATCACAAGCACATTAGAAAACCAGAACCCCGATCTTGATCCCTCACAAAATTACAAAGGGTTAGAGACTGGTAGGAAAGGAGGTGTGGTGATCTGTCACTACAAATATAACTAAATAGTGGAGTCTGGCTCAATCGCTTCAAAAGTGAGATGGGCACTCCAACCTGTGCAATTAAGTACAGGCCGTCCCCTTTACTTTTACCCTTTGTGACATTGCATTAAAAAAAAACAAGAAATAGTCATCATTATTTTCATTGTATTCCAGGTGAAAGCTGCATCAGCGCCACGGTTCGTCAGCATCTCCTTGGATATCGCCTGGATGTTAACGGCGTCACTCACTGTCACTTTGATCCCAATACCCTGAGCTGTACTCTAACTCAATGTGAGCCAGAAAAGACGTATGATGTCGTCTTGGTTGCTATGACAACCACCGATAAGCAGCTAGCCAAGAGGCTTGCTGGGAAGACGGGAAAGCTTAGCAAGCTTGGTAGGACTGAGTATGATGCAGGGATGTCAGATGTCAGGAGTATTACAATGCCAAAATTCCAGTCAGGTGAGAGTAATGATATTTACAAAAATTTGATCACAGCATATGTTTAACACTTAACGTGGTTGAGGGACTCCATATGGACTTATTTGTTTTTTGCACATTGGCTCAAAACATTTAGAAATTATTTTCCATTGCCTTTTCATGTAATTGTGTCTAACCTTAAACTTTAACTGCACTTTTCTGTGTGGCAACAACAAATTTCAAATCAACTGTGCTATTTTTCTTTCCTCTAATTGGCATTTCAGCTGTGCTTTTCAAATTTGTTTTGCCCCTGAAATCATTACCGAATGATATAAGTTACATGATTAAACTGTTGGCATATTCTCGTGAGAGAAGAAACTGTTTAAGTTATTGTGTTATAAGTATATAAGCACAAAAGACTACTGATGACCAGAAACATATGTTATTAGTTGTAAGCAAAAGTTGTTAATTCTTACCCTATTTTATTCCGTATGTAGGGAATATCATATCAGTGATTGGCAAGTATCATGCTGAGGCTGATGATGATGAGTCGGACCAGATTTCATCAGGAACTGATAGGTGAGTATAATTGTAATGGCTGGTAATGCTTACTAGACAGATTGGCAGATTATGAGGATAATGGTGAAAATTATTTTATCGTGGTGATTACAGACCATGACTATGTCCCAACAATTTAAAAACCATGACAATGCCCAAAGTAAAGCTGAGGGTATGGTCATGCTTTTGAAATCACATTGGAAACTAATTTTTACCATACCCAGAATAGAAATCAGTCAATATGCGTATGGGTATATCATTGCACATACACTTCAACTATTATTAGTGTGTAATGCAACAATCATGTGAGTCCAAGAAAGTTGTATATGCAATAGCTGCCATTTGTCATAAATTTGGATTGCACACTGTATAATCTCCAGTCTTGGGTCAGTGGTTCTTGAAATGGTTCTTCAGGTGACACCAAGAACCATTTCAAGAACCACTGATATAAGACTGTGGAATTTTGAGGGATTTTTCTACATTCTTGTGACAAGTGGTAAAATAGATATAACTCAGGGAAGCCATTGCAGATATGACTTTCTTGCACTCACATAACAAGTTGTGATTAGTAGAAAGTGACTACTGTTGTCTCAACCTCACTTACACAAAATGTGCATACACCTTACACAACTATGTCTGCAAGATTCAAAGGAAAGTGAATAAAAGCAGCTGCTTTACTTATCAGGAAATGCACTTTGTTCTTTATTAATTAATCAATCAATCAATGATACACAGTACTTGCATGAAATGCATACCCCATGAAGGAGTCTATTCGTACAGGGGACCAACAGCTTTACTTGACTTCCGAACCATGGAGCAAGTAGAGTAAAGTTTCTTGCCCAAGTAAACAAGGAGATGAAAACCGCCCGGCCCGGGGCTTGAACCCACAACCTCTGCATATGGGTACTTAAGTTGCCTGTAAGTTGTAGTTGTTGCTCAAATTAAGATTTGATTCAAAGTGCTGCATGTTGCCAAAACTTACAATGTCCGAAGTTATATGGTTGAGCACCACTAAAATTCAAAGTTTGGTTATGCCACTGCAAATGATGATGTGATCAATACTATTGAATGCTCTTTTTTATCCAGGGAATCCTGTGGGTTTATACATGTTACATGGGAATTACTGGATTGTGGGACACCTGATGAGCAAGGCATTGTGGGATACGAGTTGAGCTGGATCAATGTTGCTGATGGGTCTGAAGAAACTGCTTCTGTATCAATCACTGAGTCAGTTTATGATATACCAGTGTACACTCTGGGGTAAGTATAGAGCAAGGCATTGTGGGATAGGTGTTTTAGCTGGATCAATGTTTCAGATGGGTCTGAAGAAACTGCTTCATAATATCAAGAGCTAGGTCAAAACATGTAATAAATATTTTACAACAACTTTCATGTGCACAATCAAACCTACAGCAGCTATTTTTGAAAATCAAAGCTATGGCCTGGTTGTGGCCTGCCGAATGAATTTGTGTCATAATTGTGCAGCACCTAACTTATCTTGTCCAGATGAATTTATATAATAAATAATCTTCCATTTGTGGGTCCTGTCCCTGTGGACCTGACACCTACAACAGCTATGTATATTTCAAAGGTTATTTCATCATGTGAGTGCAAGAAAGTCGTATCTTCAATAGCTGCCATTTGTCATTAATTTTTGACTGCACACTGAATAATCTCCAGTCTTGGGTAAGTGACTCCTGAAATGGAACCATTTCAACAGCCACTGACATTTGGTAGAGAAACTTTGAGGGATTTAAGAAATGCTAGTGACTAGGTGTTAAAAAAATTAACAAATTAACACAAGGCAGCCATTGCAGATATGACTTTCTTACACTCACATGACGATTTGTTGTTTCCCCAAGGTGTGTGATGGACATCAGTGTCCAAACTAAGAAAGAGGATCATATCTGGCAAGATGAAGACACTCCTGGCATACGTGTTGTTGTTCCCGGCCCACCAAACCCACCCAAGCTTTGCTGTACTATGATAAGACCGGAAGAGTTCATTTTGGAATGGGGAGAGCCTAGGATGTATGTAGGGACTGGTATCCGTGGGTATCAGGTATGCATATATGAAGACATCTCTACACTCTTTAAACCTTGAAGAATGCAACAAGCAATCAGACTCTGTTACAAGACCCATAGCATATCCCTTGTATTCTACAACATTGTGAACTGGTTGATTTATATTGTGTAAGATACTAGTCATTACTAGTAAAATATAAAAACACAGTGATTTGGTCTTAAAAGACCAAATCACTGTGTTTTTATATTTTTTACATGAATTTGTTCATTATTTTGGTATTATTTGGGGCTAATTTGTTGCTAACACATGGATAAACATTAAACATCATTTCATTTTAATATTCAGCAAGATTTGGTACATTGTAAAGATTTGAGAAATACAGACTAATTTACTTCCCTGTATGGTAATATTGGTTTATGTGCGTTAATCAGCTGCTTGTTTCATACTTCAAGTATTCATAGATATCAGGTAATAGGAAGGAAAAGTCTCAACAACTGACATTCACTTCTAACATTTTTGTTTTTAACAGTGGTTTTTAAATTGACTTTCATAATGCAATAACTGCAATAATCAATGATGAGTTTGCACTGCACATTTTCATGAAATGTTCATTAAAAGTAATATATGACTCACATCAGGACACTCATTCCAATAAATCATACCATTTGTGACACAGAAATACTGGTTACATATTCATTTCATCTTAATTAGTTGGCTGAGATTCCACATTATATAGAAGCTTATATCTCACTAACTGTTGCTGGATAGAAATGTTGATAATACAGACATTGTTTTTTTTTTTTTTTTTTTTTTTATGCCTAGGTGCAGGAACTGCACCTACTGCTGCAATGCTGTTTAAAAATAAAAACATATTTGGGAATAAACTATAACTGTGTGTAAAAGGTTAGATTTTGACAATTATGAGACTATCATTATCGAAAAGCAATGATATACCTTTAAAATGGGGAACTTCTTATGTTTGATCTTGATGTTAGAAAGCTTGTCTGGAAAACCAGAGGTCACTTTGATACCCACACAGGATATCTGTTCATATGTCTCCTTACAATTATTTGAGATTTCTGACATGTTCTACACCTGAAAACTCAGAAGGCATGCAGTCGTTCATCCCGGACCAGTTACCATTGCTTCAAAAGTTGAAACTAATGAACAAAATAAAAAAATGTATTGCATTAATACCTATCTGTTACTGTTAAACCACCAAATTCCTCCTGCTGTTATTCCGTTTTAACAGGTGTATATGAATAATAAGAAGGTTGGCCATGAGCTTACAACTGAACATCACAAGGCTGCTATTCCTGCTAGGCCAGAGAGGTAAGACAACATAGGGTTGACATTACTGATTTAGTCAATAGCTTTGTCATGTTGCAAACCATGACAATGATTGGATGGCTTCATGACATATCTCTGATGACAAATCTGTGCTTAAGCTTCTCATGCACATATTAGCAAAAATCCCGTTATTTGACATAGATCCAAAACCTATATCTGTTAATTTTACTCATACTATACACTTTTACAGACAGCTTCAAGTGGTAGTTGACTTAAAAATTATTACGAGTTGGATGCGAAAAAAATAAATAATAAATTTAACTACAAACCTTAACCAAACTGCTCTGTCAAACTGTTGGTTTAAAGGCACAAGATTCCATATCTTCAGAGTCTGAAAGTTCATTATGTGTATTCTTACAAAAACCAAATATTATTGACTTTCGTCTTATCTTTTTTTTTAAGGTTCTGCTTCATGTATGAATGAGGTATTGACCTATACAAACAAACTATTATCTAAAATGTATTTACATACCGGTATGCCAAAATTAATATTTGTAAAATGTTTCTCTATTTCTCTACAGGACTTACCGCATGAGCATTGTAGCGCTTCCATCCGATTCCCATTATGACAACTCTCTTCCGTCAAAAACCCTGGAGATTCAAACTCCGTCCATTACGCACAACCATGAAGACGACAAAGATGTCGCGACAATATGGCAAGAGCGCCACCAGAAGAATAAAAAGCGCCCTCTACTGCTGAGGGAGCACCCAGAAAACATCAGCTTAGGATTGCTGTATTCAACCGACACAACAATTACGGTCGAGTGGCGATTACCACGTAATGAAGGTAAGACTAGTACTTTGACTTTCAGGGGGGGGGGGGGGGGGGGGTGTTGACACTTAACTTCAAACTTCTCAAAGGACATCACCAACCTCACTTCCAGTTATGCTCACTTCAGCTATAAAACGATAAATGTATTTTTTAGTATTTTATGCTTAATTTTATGGTTAATGTTGGTCTAGAGGGTGTGAAGTCATCAAACTCAGCAGGTGGTATGAGTGATTAAGTTGATAGGCCTCAATGTTCTGTGGTTGATTTCACTAACAATAAAACGCATTGTTTACACATCGTAAGACTGAACGCATCATTCACTCATCGCAAATTTGCGATCACCTTTTAGCTCTTCGCAAAGTTGCAATGTGCAATATTCGTATACCTTGCGACGAATCGCACGCTTGCGAACGTTTTTTTATGTCTTTGCGAAATCCATTCTAGCTGAGCACTGAACGCATCGCAGCTACGATGCATCGCAATTGTTCAGTGAAATCGACCACTGGTTATCCTTGGGATGTACAAGTAATGATCTAGGGTTAAGATTAGGTTTGACCGCAATCGCTACATTATGTACAGTTTGAAAAAGCTTCCTGATAGGGTGCGAAACTTCACAACTAAAAAATAGTAAAATGATTTTCAAAAATTGCTGTATAAAAAATAGTAAGTAGATTTTCAAAAAAAGAAACTTGTACAAGAATGTTTGTGGAAAAATCCAGATGAATTTATTTAGAGCTTGCTTGTAATCACGCAATTTTATTTTTATTGATAAAGGTATCATACTCATTATATTCTATGCAATATATATTTGTCCTATTTTTATTTTCTCAGATAAACGACAAGCAATAGATCGCATCAGAGTAGACTGGAGTAGTGTTTCAAAACCCAAGGTAAAATAAGAAAGACATATATGGATCACCCAAAATGCCTACAAAAATGTTGTTTTGCCCTTTCCTGACCGGGTAAAAAAATGATATTTAAAACATTTTTTTTCTAGCACAGAATCTCACAATAAATGTGTTTAAGGACAACAGACATACATTCATTAAAATTTTGATTGTCTTGAAATTTTCCAAGAATAGCAAACACTTCTTGAGCCAAATATATTTGCCAAGCCCAATTTTAGGGTGCAAATAGACCAGTTCCCTATCTATACTTTCTTTAATCTATGCATCTCTACTTTCTAAACCTTGGTACAAACTAGAGTCCCTATATATACAGAGTTGCGACATGACGGGTTATCAAATTTTGCTCTTGGGCGCCATTTTGTGTCCAGAGTGGATCCAAAAATATACAGCAAGTATATGGGAAAATCATGCCAATTTGCATTTAAATAGCTGTAACTTCTAAAAATAGTGTTAAAACACCATAAAAGTATACATTCATAGAAAGCTAACACATAAAGAATTCCAAATATAGGCATAATGATACTTGAAAATAACGGTTATGAATATTAATGAGGTTTAAACATGAAAAAACATGATTTTTTTAGATTTTTCTTCAAAAAATCTTTAGATTTGGTAAAAAATAGACATAACTCGGGTATTAAAGTGTGGTTTTCCACCAAATTTGGTAGGTATGATGCTTGATCAATACCAATATTGATTAAAGTAAAATTAAATGAAAAAACATATTGTAACTATATTCTGTAGCCATGGAAACGTGGTAATTTCCTCAGATTTGGTAAAAAATTGACCTAACTCAGCCATCGTACACTCGTTTTTAACCAAACTTGGTAGACATGATACATGATCAATACCAATATCGATTATATATAAATTTCACGAAATTCAATTTTTAATCATGTTTTGTTGCCATGGAAACGTGATAATTTCCTCAGATTTGGTAAAAAATGGACCTAACTCAGCCATCATTCACTCGTTTTCAACCAAATTTGGTAGGTGTGATACATGATCAATACCAATATCAATTATACACAAATTTCACGAAATTCAAATTCTAATCATATTCTGTTACCATGGGAAACGTGTTAATTTCCTCAGATTTTGTAAAAAATTGGCCTAACTCAGCCATCATTCACTCGTTTGCAACCAAATTTGGTAGGTGCGATACATGATCAATACCAATATCGATCATACATAAATTTCACGAAATTCTAATTTTAATCATGTTGCCATGGAAACGTGAAATCTGATGAAATAACCACGTTTCCATGGCAACAGAACATGATTAAATATCGAATTTCATGAAATTTATGTAAATTGATATTAGTATTGATCATGTATCCCATCTACCAAATTTGGTTGTATACGAGTAAATGATGGCCGATTTAGGTCCATTTTTTACCAAATCTTAGGAATTACCATGTTTCCATGGCAACAGAACATGATTAAATATCGAATTTCGTGAAATTTATGTAAATTGATATTGGTATTGATCATGTATCACGTCTACCAAATTTGGTTGAAAACGAGTGAATGATGGCTGAGTTAGTTCCATTTTTTACCAAATCTGAGGAAATTATCACGTTTCCATGGCAACAGAACATGATTAAAATTCAAATTTCGTGAAATTTATGTATGATCGATATTGGTATTGATCATGTATTACGTCTTACCAAGTTTGGTTGAAAACGAGTGAACGATGGCTGAGTTAGGTCCATTTTTTACCAAATCTGAGGAAATTATCATGTTTCCATGGCAACAGAATGTGGTAAAACTTTTTGTTTTCGTTGGAATTTACTATAATCAATATCGGTATTGATCAAGCATCATACCTGCCAATTTTGATGGAAAAGCATGCTTTAATAGCCGAGTTCCGTCTATTTTTTACCAAATCTGAGAAATTTTTAAAGAAAAATCACAAAAATCACGTTTTTTCATGTTTAAACCTCATTAATATTCATGAACGTTATTTTTAAGTATCATTATACCCATATTTAAAATCGTCTATGTGTTAGCTTTCTGTAAATGTATACTTTTGTGGTGTTTTAGAGCTATTTTTAGAAGTTACAGCCTTTTAAATGCAAAATGGTCGGATTTTCCCATTGACTTGCTGTATATATTTGGATCCAATTTGGACACAAAATGGCGGATTTTGGGAAGTTGTCCCAACTCTGTATATATAGGGACTCTAGTACAAACCTACGCAGGTATCCGCTAATGAATCTAAGCACTTGATTGGCCCGTGCCCTGAAGGCATTTGTTTTCCGCGTCAAACACACAACATGCGTTGTGCATTGGTGATTGCGCGAATGCTTGTAACGCGTTGTTAAACGCGGGGCGCCATGCAGAGGTCGCGCATGTAAACAACGCCATTTTGTCAACCTCTTCCCCAAAGCCTTCCAACCACGAACGTTTGCCGTGTAGTTTGATAGGGCGAGTGAGCTGTCAAGTTGTATAATTCTACTGGTCAAAATTCTGACTAATTTTGATCAGCCAATACCTGCGGTGATGGGCAGTCTGAACCATATAGTGAAGCGCCCACATCGAGGGTACCAGCGTAGTACAAACCAAGCAGCCGATTAACGCACATAAACCATACGGGGAAATAAAGTAGTCCGTATTTTTCTAATCATAATAACATACGACTATTCAAAGATCTTGTGTTCAAGGTTTGTCCGTGTTACAGCAACAAAATTAGTCAAAACTATAGTTTGATTTAATTTGTGAATGTGTCCACAGAGTCATGGACGTACACGCGAACGAGAACGAGAAAAAGATAACCTTGAAAATATGCACTCACGTTAGAGACCACTGCATATTTGCTACACGAATTTGTTCCAACAACAATAATTAATCATTTGGAATAGATTCATCAGGAGTGTTCATTGATTTGAAAACAGAACTCTTCAAATATATTAATAATAAATCATGAAATTTTCATGCGGCAAATATATTAATTCTCAGTGATTTGGTCTTAATCAATGCAGCCCTACAGGGAATATGCTATGAATCTCATAATAGAGTCTTGGTTTGTATATTGAAGTTGACAGAGTATTTTTTATTCAGATTAAGATCAATTTTCTCTCAGTGAATGGGAAAATGTGTCCTTGGTAAGCAAATGTGTTTCCATATTTACGCCTAATCTTCTCAAGATTGATCTTCTTACTTCAAAATTGTGTTCATATTTACAGGAACTTCAGACACTTTTGAAGCCTCACATTTGCCAATACACTATCAAGAATTGTAGCCCAGGAACCAACCATTTTATCACCGTGGTAACGCTGGATAAATCTGACAAGGTCATTAGTAGGTCACGACAACTCACTGTGCAGACTGGAGGGCCAATTGCAACACCAGTACTAAAGCTTGGGTAAGGGTTTTGAAGCTATGCATGGTTAATTGTATAGTTAAAAAGTTTGAAAGTAAAGGCGCATTGGACAAAAGTTCAACATTTTATTTTGCAGATAATTTGATATCTGGTATATTAAGGTTTGAACAGTCAACTATCAAACTTTGTGAAAATTGTGTTTGATTCCTGGGGAAACGACAAAGCACTAGAATTTGAATTTTACTTTACGTGTCTTCGCCACATGAAATAAAATATATATAAATATTTGTGTAATATGTCAATAAGCATTTAACATTTGGTTGGTGAAAGATTCCTTTCACGTCATAATTTGTACAATAATTCAAAGAAATTATAATTTTACTACATATGTGCTGTTAAACAAAAACCAAGTTTCAATTCTGGAAGGCAGTATTATTTTCCTGTTGTTGGTATCTATATTTGACTATGGAGTAGAGCTCGTGTGGTCTAGTGGAACAGTGCAGGACTCCAAAGTAGGAGGTCGCGAGTTCAAGCCCCGCTACGGCCAACGAGTTATGTCCTTGGGCAAGACATTTAATCTTAACTGCTTCGTCGACCCGAGCGATATTGGGGAGCTGTTATGGGGGATATTACAATCTAAGAGCAGATTGAGTGTGCACCTGGCCAGTAGCACCTCAAATTGATGCGAACTGATTGTGACAATCTCCTGACGGCAGCGTAATAATAGGCAGCAACACTCTTGAGAATTTGTTCACAAATTTAGTAGTGAAGATGTAAAAGCTGTACATTATTATTATTATTATTATTTTGAAAAAAAATCTAAATATTTTCAAATGAAACAAGAATCTTAAATATTTGGATGATGTTGAATTTGTCCAGTGCATCTTTACTGTGTTTTCTTACCATGATCAACCCCTATTCCTCTTATTTTAAGCATGTTTGCCTCTTCACCAGTTGTTGATCTTCAATCTTAAAGCAATATATATTTATTGACTTATGCTGCGTTCAGAGTCCAGCGATTTCATCCATGCAACATCGCTCGACGTCTACCGATATGCAGTCTTCAAAAGTTACAGCACTATATGCGTACGCGTTTAAAGACTGCGTATCGAAAGACGTCGTGCTATGAAATCGTTTTGAAATCGTTGGACTATGAATGCACCATTATTGTTAAGTATTGTTGAAATAAGGGAATTTTGTAGTTGTGGTATCAGAAACAGTCTGGTATATGTAAAACTTTGGTCTTGTTTGCTGAAGTTTTAAATGAAAAATAATATCAAAATTCAAAATTAAGTTATGTTATGTTTTGTAAAACTATGCACAGTTGTTACAATTTACCATTGTAAAGGTACCACAAATTGGTTAAATTTACACTTGATTAAAATGCTGCTTCCGGAAAATTACCAAGGTTGATCATACTTTAGTATTTGACTATGAATTTTAATTCATAGTCAAAATTATGTGGGAATATTCCAAGGAATAAGTAATCAAAATTGTTCCTTGGTATATATTTCCACACAATTTTGCATGATATTATTCACATTTTATGATATAAAGGGAGTATTATTTGTATTTCAATAACTTTATAGTCTTTCAACTGAATTAGCAACCATCTTTGGTTTACATGTCTCATTCCTGTCTTTCTAAATCTTTCTATAGTGTGTGAAAGACTGAATTTCAAAATTCATGTTTTATGAACAGTTGAATAGCTCACTGGAATAATAATACTATTATAATCTGCATTTATATTGCACATTTTGTAGAGATTACAAAGCTCTGCCCTTATTATTTCACTTCATCAATGAAATTTAAGCTTTTATTTAATTTACTTATTGCACATTTATCAACACTTGAACTGTAGTGTCCCCTTGGGCTTTGGTCAATGAAGCAAGGAGGATTAAATCTTTCATCGTTAGTCAAAATTTGTCTATCGCAGCAGGACTCACAATCAGTATGGATACTGATGTTTGTTAATACTGTTCTCCACATGTATATCCACTGGAGTGTGGGGAATTGAAGCCCAGTTAAACTCTGACCCCTCACTTGCCCACTTCCTGTCAGAACCCCCCCCCCTCCACCACCACCAATAAAAGATGTCTTTTCCTATGAAACAGGTTTTATGTGCCCCTTGTCAGCATGTTGCCCCCTGTCAAGCCCTCCCCACATGAAAACATTTATTGTGTCCAGTCTTAAGTATTTTACTTTTCAATAGGGGAGTCACTACTTGTCACCATCTGGTTGTCACAAATGGAGTCAAGTTATTCCATATTTTCTGTATTTGATGTCACATGCCCGGAGAGGGGGGGGGGGGTCACTTACATTGACGGAAGGTATGGTTATGTGCCGCCCTCAAGACCCCCTTTTCAAGCCTCCTCTTTGAAAATGACCCTAAAGTATGTCTTGTTCAGTTTTCAACTTAATTTTGAGCAATTTTCAGCTGAAATAGTAATATTTTTATGGAAAAAAAAGAAATTCCTGATATCTCAATTCAGAAAAATATCAGTTCCATACACCCTATTTTTGACCAAAAATCAGTTCCGAAAGACTTTATTTTGGAAATTGCGAATCTTGCATACCTACCAAAAATTTACTGGTCACATGCAAATCATGTCCATGTTTCCAACAGCATCTATTGTAACTAGAATTGATAGTCTATAAACCTTTTAGTATGCAACTCGCAGTCGATTAACATACAAAAACTAATATGAACGTACGGGGAAGTAAATTAGTCCATATTTCTCAAAATCATAACAACGTACCAAATCTTTCTGAATATTCGAATTAACTTGTCATTGTTTGTCCATGCGTTAGCAAAAACATTAGCTCAAATTAATACCAAAATCTTGAAGTATTCACATTAAAAAATATTAATACACAGTTATTTGGTCTAAATTAAGCAGGTTTCAGACTAGCCTGTCGTGTTGTCGTACGACCAGCGTGACATCAAAAATTTAATTGGTAAAATTCGACCTGGTCGCATCTCCTTGCCGTACGACAAGCCGATATATCGATTATCCTATCATGCTGGTCGCAACAGCACGATATTTTGAGTTGGAATAAATTCAACTTTTCTTGCGACAGACCATTGCGGCAATATGAAAATTGGTCGTGCTACAGTACGACAACTCAAAATTGCAAATGTTTTGTTGTGTGCCACAATGACAGCTACTCTGAAACCACCTTCAATCCTAATCAATTATTACTAGTCTCTTACACAATACATAACCACCAGTTCACAATGTTGCAGAATACAAGGAATATGCTATCAATCTCATAACAGAGTCTGATTGTTTGTTGCATACTTCAAGGTTTATGAAGTATAGAGATGACGATTTCCATTTATATGAGGTGCTGAACACTTGTAAAATACCAGAAGTAGTAACTCCATGTACAACATTCAAGATGGCGACCATTTCCATAGGATTAACACATTGGTCGTAATGAGTACTGGTTCCCTGTTTTTAAATTCCTTGGTCTTGACTAATAGTAGATTGAAACCAGTTCTTCAGTACTTCAAAACAGTGTAAATATTCTGTGGCCAAGATATACTTCTATTCTGTCATTTTCCCTGATAAACCTCCATTCATGATTAAAGATCTTTAGTAGTTTGGGCAATATTGATCAAGCAGAAAAACAGACAAAATGAGAAATATTTTACACCATGATAAAAATCAGTGTTATATGAGTTGTAACAATTGTGAACAGGGATGTAAGTTTTCTGCAATTTACTGAATTCAGGCCCATATATTGTCAAAATTTATGTTGTTATCATTTATTTTCAGCCTAATTTTGACATTTTACACCATTTTCAGGCTTCTTCAGACTTAAAACTTTTCTCACTTACATCCTTGTGTGAAAATATTAAAGAGAAAAGAGTGGTGTGAAAAATTGCTCACCATTGCAAACATTTTGAATGAAGGTAACAATAATTACATCTATGAGAATACCCCTGAATGAAAATGTTTGGGAAAATGACTGACTCGTACTCAAGTATATTTTGGCCCGTTTTGTTCTATTTCTTGAATGCCTGCAGTGACCAATCAACCTCTTTCTTCAACTGACTGACTAACCTAACCATGCATGGGCTTTATTGATTGATGTGATGATTGATTGATTGCTGTGCTTGATTGATCATAATACTCATGCATATTGATGATGTTATAATGACCTTGTTTGCATATTATTTGCATGGTGCTTTAAATGTGAGTAATTCTAAATAATGTTAATATGCTTGTTCTTTCAAAGCATGGAAAAAGGAGATGGGCTGTATTGATCGTTTCACGTTCGAGTCCAGCTGGATCTGAGTGTGCGAAAACTGTGTATTCTATGAGGGTGTGAATTGCTCAAGCTAGGGTTGCGCCAATTAATGTAGGC
>JXSR01S075065.1:39512-51208 GCA_000969725.1 Ophiothrix spiculata | reverse complement strand
CCCCCCCCCTTATGCACTAACGGAAGTGTGGGGTACCTTATGCAGTTAAGTGTTAAGGTGTCAAATTGTTCGTCTTGGACCAGCGATCAAAATTGTCAATAGTGACCACATCGTCCAACTTTTTCTTTGGGGGGCAAAAGGTCAAAAGAAAGGTCAAATTCTTAACTCTGTCCGATTTTAAAGGTTAACGTGTCAAATTGTTCGTCTTTGGCAAGCAATCAAAAGTCTCAATGGTGACCTCATCGTCCGGCCTTTCTCTGGGGGTCAAAGGTCAGAAGAAAGGTCAAATTTTACACTTTGTCTGATTTCAAAGGTTAAGGTGTCAAATGGTTCATCTTGGAGCGGCGATCAAAAGTGTCAACAGTGACCCCATTTTCACCCTTCTTAAGGGGTCAAAAAATGTCAAAAGAAAGGTCATTTTTTTAATTTTGTCCGATTTCATATTTTATTCAAGGTTTATATGAAGAGCTGAATTGCAAAACGGCTTAGAGACCATTTTTTCAAAAATTAGTTTTTCATTGTTGAAAAAATCTTGCTAAGTGGGTTAAATTCCCGAAAATGTAACTTTTATGACCAAATATGGACATTGTATGACCATATTTTGGCATTAGAGGGCATAATGCCCATATATGGTAACTTTTTTTATTAAACCTAATGTTAAAATTTGGTATTTGTAAAGTACATCATAGCCTAATGAAGAATTGAAAAAGACATTTTGCCAAAATTTAGAATATAGGTGATTCCTAAGTTGAAATTTGATGTGTTTCCCTGCAAAACGGCTTACATCCATTTTCAGCAAAAAATCAATAGTCAATTAATTAGAAACTATTTGATGAATTATCTAAATTACACCTTATTTTTAAAGACATATTCGTACAAAATTACTAAAATTATTATCATGAATTTTGCAACACATTTTGATGCCCTAGCAGTTTTTTCCATTTTGTCAAAAAGTTCAAAATGGCTACAAGCCGTTTTGCAAGTCAACTCTTCATATGTCAAATAGTCGTCTTTGACAAGAGATCAAAAGTGTCAACAGTGACCGTATTGTCTGACCTTTCCCTGGGGGTCAAAGGTCAAAAGGTAATAAATATCATGTTAGCATTCCACGTAACTTACCTCGTGCCCTTGTAGAGGGGACAACCTCTCTAGTTCTTCTTCTTTACCCTGCCGAAGTCTTCGACAGATTTCTTCTTCTTTCTTCTTCTGGCAACACTTTGATTATGTCTTATATCTCCGGCATTCAGTGACCGATTTTGACTAAACTTGGGTGAAGGGACCAGGGCCACCTACCATTTATGTCACCTGACTCCTGACCCCGCAAAGGTCACGTAGGGGTCACGGGGTCAAAAACTTGATTTTCAAATAAAAAAAGGTCAAATTTTCAATTTTGTCCGATTTCGACGTTTGAGGCGTCAAACTGTTCGTCTTGGACAAACGATCAAAAGTGTCAATAGTGACCCCGTCGTCAGACCTTTCATTAGAAAGGTCAATAGAAAGGTCAAATCATCAACTTTGTCCGATTCCAAAGGTTAAGGTGTCAAATTGTTCGTCTTGTAACAGCGATCAAAAGTGTTAATAGTGACCTTGCCGCCTGACCTTTCCTTGGGGGTCAAAGGTCATAAGAAAGGTCAAATTTTCAACTTTGTCTGAATTCAAAGGTTGAGGTGTCAAATTATTCGTCTTGGATCAGCGATCATGGTAACCCCATCGCCCGACCTTTCATTGGGGTCAAAGGTCAAAAGAAAGGTCAAATTTTCATTTTTGTCCAAAGGTTAAGGTGTCATACTGTTTGTCTTGGGCTATCGATCAAAAGGGACAATTGTGACCCCAATGTCAGACTTTTCCCTTGAGGTCAAATGTCAAAAGAAAGGTCAAATGTTTGATTTTGTCCAAATTTAAAGATTAAGGTGTCAAATTGTTCATCAAGCGATCAAAAGTGTTAATTGTGACCCCGTCTTTCAACCTTTTCTTGTGGAATACCTTTGACGGGATGATATGATATTTGCATGCAGAGGTCATATAATATAAAAGGACAATCGGCAGGGTTCCTGTCTCTTCAGAGACAGTTTTATGTCTAGTTTCTAGTTTGATCTTTTTATTGTGACCCCATTTGAGCCTAGATATGGAAAATGGTTTTGAAAGTTACAAAAGATATATTTGTTCCCAAATTAGGCTGTTTACAACCTTTAAATTTCAAATGATGCCTGTTTTGAGAACCGAAATGTCTGCCAAAATACGTTTTATTGCACTTAAATAGTCAAACGCCTGTATTTATTTATTTATTTATTTTACATACACAATCTGCTATGACATCATAATATTAAAAACATATTACAATAGATAATATAAGTTTACATTTAAAACATAAAGAACAATTTTGCCTCAGTGAGCTAGCCTGGAGGAGCCAGCAGCAAAAAAAAAAAATCTTTCACCTGGAAAGTGTGACACCTCCAACTCACTGTGACAAACATATATATTGCACAGAGTAGACATATAAAACAGTATCCTTTTTTTTGAAAATGTTGAATACAATCAATGTAAGGAATTATTTTTTTACGTATTTTTTATAAACTATGCCTGCATATATGTTGGTTTCCATCTTATCTTTTTTAGCTTACAAGCTGAAATTTATCATGTCAGGCGCTACTGGGACAGGGAAAACATGCATTTACAATTTCATCACTAACAATAGACCTGGTAAGTAAGAATGGAAGTTACGGATGTCACTGACAAATGATTTACCTTTACCTTGTATACGCAGATACTCAGAGACGATGTCAGCTGTAAAATTATATTACACTCCTCTTCTAGATGCTCATAAGATTTTAATATCACATCATTATCATTTTTTGAGTTATCAACAAATGTAGATTAATACCTGTGTCAAAAACGCATTTATTAAAAATTCAACAAAATAGTAGCTTGCACGTTGATGACAATAATAAATTTCTAGGCAAATTTAACTCAGCTTATGATGAATGTATTCATTTAAAAAGGTGTACCTTTACCAAAAACAAGGACCCGATGTACCCTTGGGGAAGAAATCTTCTGCTCAAGGTAATTTCAGAGATAATAGTGGTAATTATCATAACAATCCTGAAGATATTTCAAACAATTTTAATGATTTCTTTGTAAACATAGGCCCAAAATGTGCGTTTACCATAGACATTGCTGTGCTTTTCAACAAACCCGATTAGTTTTTGATAGATGCCTTGATTACAAAAATGCTAACACAATATTCTCAATGAAAATCAATTTGGCTTTAGACCGAATCACACAACCTACATTGGCTATTGTGCAACTTAAGAAATAATTTAATAAGAAAATGAACCACAATTGGATTTTTTCTAGATTTATCAAAAGCTTTTGATACAATAGATCGTAATATTTTACTTGCTTAAATATAACATTATGGATTCCGAGGCATTGTTCAAAGCTGGCTTAAAAGCTATCTTAGTAACAGAAAACAATATGTATCGTATAATTTATGTAGCTCTTCACAAATATATGTCATGTGGCGTTCCGCGGGGCTCTATATTAAGCCCATTGTTCATGTTGTTATTTTTTTTTAAGTCAATGATATAACCGCTTCCTCAAATATATTAGATATTCTTTTTTCTGATGACAACACTTTAACTTTTTCCCATGCTTTACAAATGGATATAGTCATTAATGAATTGATGAAAATTAGCAGCTGGTTTAAAGCTAATAGATTATCAGTAAATGCTACTAAAACAAATTATATGATATTAGGTACACCCCACATGGTCTCTAAAATCAAAGAATGCGATTTAAAAGTAACGTAAGCCAGAACAAATTTCTAGGAGTGCTTATTGACGATTGCCTAACCTGGAAAGCTCACATTGACTGTGTCTCTAAAACCTTATCTAGAAAATATTGGTGTCATGAACAAATTGAAGAAGTCGTTCCCCTATGTATATTGCGAACTTTATACTGTACTATGATCATGCCTTACCTTAGCTATGGTATTCTTATCTGGTGAGATACCAATAAAACATACTTGGATAAATTGGTTAAACTAAAAAAAAAGAGGGCAATACGGGTTATAACCAACAGTCGTTATAGATGTCACACTGTCCCTTATTTGCAAAATCCAACATTTTGACCCTCCATGATATGTACAAAATAGATCTTGGCGTCTTTATGTTCAGATACGCAAATAAAGATTTACCGCCAACATTTGACAATTCTTTTCAAAACGTTCAGACGTACACGGATATCAAACAAGACATGTTGATCATTATTAATATTATCAGGAGCAAAAGATCCTTCTTTGATCATACCAAAAGATCTAATGGTCATATTCTTTGGAATTCTTTAGATAAACCTCTTAAAAATACAAAAACCGTAAAACACTTCAAATCACAATTTAAGAGACCGTTAGTCTCATAATATAAACAATCACTCTTTCCTCTCTTTTTGCTCACGTGTCACTGGGTTCCTTTGCCTGTCTTGTTGTTAAGGCCCCCGTCGTCGTTTTGAATGTTGTCTTCGGGCTTATTTGTTCTTTAATTATCATTTTCTTGTAATTTTTATGTTCCCATGTTACACATGGCATGGCTATTTGCAGTCTTCAAGAACAGCTTTGTCCTCCATATTATTTCTTTGTATTTTATGTAGATATGCAGATGTGTTCGATTTGCTTGTTATTTTACATGTATATATGGAAATAGAGATTTGACATTTGAGATTTGTGTGTTATTGTAATGTGCAACCTTTTCCTATTTTCTCATTGATCGTGTATAATCAGACTTTAGGAAGAAAGGGTGTTTTAAGGTTTTGACATTTTGTAACAGTTGTATTTCAAAACATATCGTATCCAAACTTTCAGGGTATGGCTATAATGGGAAAATATGAAAATCAGTGAACAATTTATGCTCTTATCTTTTATCGATTTTCTGTAATCTAAAATTAATAATTTGCACATAGGAACTTCTGGCACTGAGATTTAATTTAAAATCAAATCAAACTTTATTCCAATATCAAAATAACACACATGCAATATTATAAAAAAACACACATCAATATGTTAAAAAATGATATTGAGGACATCATCAAAAGGCCAATAAGACCTGACGTGATGATACCCTAAAAACAAAGTAGGCCTAAACAAACAAACAAACAAACAACATAGACAAATGTTCCGATTAAGTACAATTATGTGATAATGTCAATTGTAATTTGACAATAGATATCTCTTTAAATTGTTTCTGAATTCTTTTATGTTTTTGCATCTTTTCATGTCATTGTTCAAGTAGTTCCAAAAGTTTGGTCCACAGTTCCAAACAGCACGACATACTTACTTAATTTTGTTAATACTATAATCCTGAGCATTTCTTGTATTGTAGTTGTGGGTCTGTACATGTTTGATATAATAATCTGAGAAAATAGTAGGAAGTTGCTTTGTATGATGTTTGTACATGAAACTCCCAAGGTTGAGTTTAAACATGTCGTGTACATTCAGAACATTATATTTCTTCTATAATGACTATTGGATATTGTTCTTATAGCACATTTTTGTAGTCTTAATATTTTGCCCCAAATAATAACCCCATTAAATTTAGTAAGCATACCAGTATTTCTTGAAATAGTCTTCGATATTGCATCTACATGATTCTTCCACGTCAAATTTTCATCAATTATCACACCAAGAAATTTTGTAGATTTTACTTTTTGCAACGAGACACCGTCAAGCTCAATATTGAGATTCTTTTTATCCGTAAGATTGAAACTATTATTTTGAGAATCAGTTGAAAGTATTTGATTTACGTCAATATATTTTGCCGTACTATATTGTGTACCGAGCACCATGTAATTGGTTTTGCTTGCATTTACAGAAAGTGTATTGGCCTATAACCAGTTACAGAGTTCTTGAAGCTCATTATTGATGATATAATTTTGAGATGCAATGGGCTATTCCAGAAATTAATGGTACACCCCCTAAAGAAGGTATGGGATTCCCAAATATTTTGCATGAATTTTTCAGTGGGAAATCCCAAAATAAAACAATGTTTTCCCTCCATGATGGTAAAGAAAGCATGGGAATTCCGAAATATTTTCGCCAATTTAGTGCATATTCCCAAAATATTCAATTTTTTTTGATCAAATGGATAAAGAAGGCACAGGAATTCCCAATTTTCTGTCTTAAAATGGAACATACCCCTTTAGAAGGCATGAAAATATCAAACCTGGAATTCCCAATTTTTCCAGAAAAAATATGGATGCCTTCTTTAGGGGGTGTACAGTTAATTTCTTGAATAACCCAATATCTGGATGTGAATATAGCAGAGTAGTATCGTCAGCAAATAGAATTATATCAAATAAAGAGGTTGCATTTACAACATCATTTATATACAAAATGAACAATAGCGGGCCTAGTATAGATCCTTGGGGTACTCCACATTTGATAGATTTATGATCAGAATCATGCATTTGGTAACGAACAAATTGTTTTCGATCAGTGTGGTAGTTCTTAAGCCATTCTAAAGCAACCCCTTGAAATCTATAATGATTTAATTTTTATAAGAGAATATCATGATATATGGTATCAAATGCCTTTGAAAGATCTAAAAATATACCAAATGTGGTTTCATTGTTTTCAACAGCTTTAACAATTTTATCCACCAGTTCTGTAATAGGCATGTACGTTGAATGGTTTGATCGAAACCCAAATTGTTTGGCATTCAATATATAATTCTGGTCATTGAAATCCATATATCTATTAAAAACAAGTCGTTCTAATATTTTTCATAAACATGGTAGAACGGATACAGGCATGTAGATTAAAAATACTTCAGAAGTCCATACTCGGACTTGCATACCTTGATGGCGGACTATAATACCGTGGAACTAAAGTCCGTCGGACTATTATCCCCAGCTTTTGTTATCTCCCGGACTAAGAAAAATAGGACTTAGAGTCATAGGACCTTGAGTTCAGTGGACTTCCATAACTATCACACCGGGTCCCATAGTTTTTTATACACAAGTAAGAGTCAGAATGTCGGGGTTACCGTTTAAGTTCATTTATATTATTTCACAGTATCTGACACACCTGAACCTTCAACAATTGGTATGAAAGTGGAACGCAGATTGGTTAAGATAGGCAACACAACACTGGAGGTAACTCTGTGGGACACCGGTGGCCTAGAAAGATTTAGGTAAATTTGAAATAACCTGAAGCTGAATAAACAAGCCTGTTGTAAACACAAAATTTAAAGTCCAATACAAATAATGATAGATATTGTGTGAGTATTATTCAGCAGTAGAAAATCGATTATACACCACTAAATAACTACGGTGAATAAACCAATATGTGGACTATTTTGCTTGTTGGCAAGTTACGCAGAATCTACTCTGAAAAGCTTATAAATATTATTTACACTGGAATATGATATTGAATTGTTAAACTTGAGAGTGTTTTTTTCATTTTCTTAATACTTAGGTGCATGTTTTTTAGAATCCCGTAAGTGCACAAGGGGGGGGGGGGGGATCCGTATGGTCCCTGGATTTTGATCGCTTTAAAAACAATGTTCTCAATATCATTTATCTTTAAAACTACACACAGTGATACACCAACTCAATTAAAATCATATGACACACACAAAAAAGTTAAAAATCCGTCCTTCCGTCTCAAAATGGTGACTGGATTTCTAATTCTTTGTCAATTTTTGAAAAATTGGAAATCAGCTTTCCCAAAAGAATTTTTCAATGGAAATTGGCTCATAATAACACTGATTATAATTACAAATACATTGCTAAAATGAAAATGTGAAAAAGTTGTTTCGTTTCGGTTTTAGGGACAAAGCAAAATTAGAACAGTGCCACCATTTTACCAGTTTATGCTTAATATCTCAAAAACGATGCGACCGATTTGATTTTTTTTTTGCACCAAAACATGCGCAACCCATACCTTGACAATTAATAGTACATAAAACAACTTTATCGGCTTATGTTGCGTTTTTGCACTTAAGTGTTAAGGTTTATTTGACAAACATTTCGGTAGAAGTTGAAAATCAGTTGATAGTGATAATCCTAAAAAGAAAAAAAAAAGAAAACAACGGAGGGAGGCCAATAAACTCAGCAATAACTTTTTTTCCCTCTGGCCTAAAATTACCATTGGTGTTTAACGTTTCCGAAATTGACATTGCCAATGTGACAAAGAATCTGAGTTACTATATTGACAAGCATTTGGATATGAAAAATCATGTGTCAAATATTGTTAGTCAGTGCTGTTTCTTTTGCCATCTATAAAATAGGCAAGCTTAGTAAGTACTTGGATTGCGTGTCAACTGAACGTCTTATCCATACCATTGTATCGTCTAGACTTGACTGCTGTAACAGTCTTCTCTATGGTCTGCCGGAGTGCCAAATTTCTAAACTTCAGCATGTGCAAAACTCTGCTACCCGCATATTATCGCGGTGTTCAAAACGTGACCATAATACGACACCTGGTCCAGTTTTAAACCTCGTCTTCCTAAGCCATTTTCTGTAACACGTCTTCCTGAGGGGGTGGTGGTTATCACCCCCTGTGATTTTGAACTTTGTACCCCAACGTTATTTGTTTGATACTATAGTATAGTGTTGGGTCTCCTCTTTCCATTGATACCAAGATCATGAAAGTCAATCGAAGCGGTACGGAATTATGATGTCACAAAGTATTTGCGTACCGAAAAAAATCGACTTTAGGCAAAAATTGCCACTTTTTCAAAAAAAATTGTTATAAAGGTTCTAATTTCTAAATATCCGATTATCGTCAGGTTTTTTGCTAATTTATGAAGAAATCAAAAATTCTAACATGTTCTGACAAGTTCTAACAAGTTCACCTCCGATTTAGACTGCCTACAATAACCCCACCTTAGGTGGTACCCCCGATTTTTTCCCGTCAAAATGACCGTAAAGGATGTAAAAACAGTTCGCTTTGTTTTGCGTTTTGGTGCAATCGGCGATCATCTGTTGGGGGGGTACCCCCCCCCCACCCCCCTCCCCTTTAGGAAGACGAGGGTTAAGTGAGCTACATTGGCTTACTGTACGTCAGCGGCAGCAATATAAAATAGCTCTTTTCACTTTTAAAAGGCTTAATAACATGGCCCCATCTTACATCAGCGATCTCGTCACTAAATACAATCATGGGAGAGAGATATGCGCTCCACTGCTACAAATAGTCTTGATGTCCCGCCTGAGGGAAATACCAATTACTACATAGACTGAACTTTTTCAATTGCTGCCCCAATAGCAGGGAGGAAAGGAAGATCTTTCGATGGCAACGAAAAAAAAATGAATCAGCAACACGCTCTGCATTTTTTGTATCGAGTTTGCGCATGCACTATATGACGTACCAAATGTAAATAAACAAGACGAGCAAATTATCCCGGGAAATTTTCTCTTCAATTATCAGCAATGTGTGGCTTGCTTAGACACGTACCCTTAAATAAATGATTGTTTCCAACTTTATTTTGACTCGAAGATCTGCGTAAAATAAAAGTTCCGCCCCCGTCCGCTGGGTAGGCCTCATGAGCGATGGCATGCCAATGATTGATTGAAATTCTGCATGTCTGAATTCCAAATAAAAAGGGGAAAAGAAGATGGAAAAGAATTTGGTAAGAATAATATGTTTAAGAAAATATTAAGCTATTTTAAAATCTATTCAATTGAAAATAAAAATCCCGCCATCTCTCACTTATATAACTGGCGCTTTAACCGTCTGAGCTACTCGAGCTGATGGAGAAATACGGAACATATTACTGCTATATTACGTAAATTAATTCTTATTGCAATGTACGCAAAACTACAATGTATCATTTTGAATTTAACATCACATTCGGGGTCAAATTTAGACTTGATTTAAGTCCTTGTGGTGCTTTTGTCTGAGGTACTCTATGTGAATTTCAACTTTTTATTGTAAATTTCAACTAAAAAGTTTAAAAAACAAAGAGGCCAACAAGTTACAAAAGCAAGATATATAAGAAAACTTCAACAACTTTTTTAAAAAGCTACAAATCCTAAAAAGTACAAAGAAGGCCTAACAATTTCACCCCCATAATATTACAAGATAATAGTTAATACCAGCTCCCATAAAAAGAAAACACCTGCAACAAGTAGCTACAAGCTACCTAGTCCCAGAGCTGTGACCTGTGGACCGTCATAGACTTTTATCTTTGGGTATTGCCATTTACGTAGGTCCCAGGTCACAGTACAAATGCGTTGAATTTTAGCTAAATAAGCATGTTCGCCGACCGGATCTCTGAAGTCCTTCTGCATTTGCTCATTGTGACAACTTATACTTTTTCAGTCCCTAAAATACTACACTCACCTTTTCTATAGACACTCAAGCTGCCAAATGTATGTTAAAATGAAGAATCGCGCCAGATGATGGTCAGAAATTGAACATTTTCCACACACAATTTCTTTCTCGCAGCTAAGATTTTCCGATTTTGTTTACACAATTACACGCATGCTCGCATGGGCGCTATTTGGACTGGCTTTGGGTGCTTTGTGTTCCGCTGGCTGGCTGTGGTGTGTATTGCGGGCGCGCTCATCAACGATGACCAATCGTTATCAGTTCCGAATACGCCCAAACCTGGGCGCCCATATCAACCAACGAGCGCAAAAACGATCAGGCAACAGGTATCAATCGGGTCAAAGTTGAAATAAATACGGTCCAAAACTTAGCTGTGACGGCAAGATTTTTTACAAGCCAGAATTCTCATTTTTTTTGCAAAGGGGAAATGAATTATACTACCAGAATTGTACAGAGGTAAGTTGAGCATGATAGGAAGCCGTAGTCTGAGACTATCAATATGGTACGCCTCGCATGACAAAACTATGTCGAGTTTTCTCTCTATATGCCGAGTTTTCCTCTCTATATGTTGAGATTACCACTCTATAGGTCGAGAATTCCTGCCTATTGGTCGAGTTGTCCCTCACTGTATGTCGAGTTCTACTACCTATATGGTGAGAAAAAAAAAATGTTGGCGAGAAAAAAATGTTGGTGAAAAAAAAATGCTGGTGAGAAAAAAATGTTGGCGAGAAAAAAATGTTGGCGAGAAAAAATATGCTGGCGAGAAAAAAAAAATGCTGGTGAGAAAAAATATGCTGGCGAGAAAAAAAAAATGCTGGTGAGAAAAAAAAAGTTGGCGAAAAAAAAATGTTGGCGAGGAAAAAAGATGTTGGCGAGATTTGTGAAGATCCCTAAATGTAACAGGCTCAGAATATCAATTTCACAATATGGCGCAACAGATAACGACCACGGAAACGAATATTTAACATTAGTTATCAATTTCCTTAGAAGAATAAAGATTTCTGTTGACTGGAGAGACAGTAATAGTGTGGAACGGTTTGAAAGGATGCTTGAGGAACATTGCAGGATTAAGATTCCCTTTGCTCTTGTTTTCTATTTTTGTACTACCTTTTCTTGATCCCATTTCTTTTGTGCCGACAGCCCGGGGGAGGGGATCACTTACATTGATGGAAGGTACTGGTATATGCCGCACTACTCTTCTGCTCTCGGAGATGCTCATTTCAAGATTATTTCAGTTCCAAAGACTGCACGGTTTTTCAGTTTCCACACCCCGTCAATATATAAAGAGAGTGCCCCCGGGAGATCACCCTCAGACAAGAGGCATTAAGTAGAAAAATCCATGCACACAATCGAGTGATTTGTGTTCTTCAAAACT
>JXSR01S075064.1:67066-77855 GCA_000969725.1 Ophiothrix spiculata | reverse complement strand
AGTCGGCAGGCCAAAAACAACATGGAGAAGAACGGTGGAAAAGGAAAGGAATGAAGCAGGATGGAAGACGTGGAACGAAGTCAGGGGCAAAGCAAAAGACAGACAGAAGTGGAAATTGAGCGTGGAGGCCTTATGTGCCACCGGGCACGAAGAGGATAGGTAAGGTAAACCCCTTACGTTGTCACCTTCAAGGGGAAAACAAAAAGTAAAAAGTTGTATATGCCATTTTATATGTATCAATGAAACCATACAATCAACCTAACTCGTACTTACGTTGTCAACGTAAAGGGGAAAAAAACCATTGCTTAAAACTTAAGTAAAATAGGCTAATTGAATCAGTCAGGTTTTCTATTTGTAGCATCGCATACCATACAATATATAGGTTATCTAGAATTTTTTCAGTACATCCTGCTCCTAGGATGAAGATACAGATTTTTGTAAAGCGAAGTGTAGAAGTTAGATATATTTAGATATTAGGTTAATTATTTCATGTGTTGTTGTTCTGAATGCCCAGAATAAAAACAAAATGTTGGATGGAACATAAAGTAGACTTGATCGAAAACAACAAGTGATTCATAGTGCACAACGCCTCTCTGACTGTGGTAATTCAAAGCGGCGTCAGTTACGTAGTCTGTTTCGCTATTGTACCAAGCTTGAGATAAAACGGACCAGCTAATTAATTATTGATTAAAATCACTCAACTTTGAGAAAACCTTATTCAATGCTGAGGAAGGTTTCACAAAAACAAGCCGTTATATTTTTACCCAATACAAGTAAAGAACAGTACATCGGTATTTCATAACAAGAAGATAACGTTGCAATTGTCTTTATTCAACTTTTTGAGGTGAAATTAGAATAGGATGTTGGCGTCATATATTTTGTAATAGTGAAGAATTGTTAATAAGTAACTAAAACAAAAAATAACGCAATTTGTAACCTCTCTATCTTAAATTCGCGTGGGCTAGTACTCGACTTAGAATAAAAAACATTGTTAAATGTATCACTGTATATCATGTATATTTACACAACTGTCTAAAACAAATCACAGTTAAACATAAGAGAAGTGTACATCGACGTGACATAAAATACAATATTTCTAACCTCTTATTGCAAAAAATCGCACGCTAGAGCACAAGAGCAGTGTACGTGACGTGATATGAAACACAATAATCTACACACGTATATGAAGCGCAAACATTGCTCATCACCAGTAAACATGGTAAATTCAGCGTGTAACAGGTGGGTTGAGAGTTTGTACGTCTGTATCGAAAATGATAAATATTCACTGATTTTACCCATAAAAATCCAAGTTTATTATATGATTTACTATAATGATTTAGCTACGGTACAGAAATCTAGAATAACGAATCTAGTTAGTGTTTTTCAATGTAAAGTGTAACAAATACCATTATCAGATATAATGGGTATTGGTATTTGATGGCGAGACGCGTAGAATCAAATGGTGCGCCCCTAAACAACGAGCCGTTCGTAAATATTTTTACTCAGCATAAGTAAAGAACAGGTGTAATAAAATACAGCGTCCTATATTGCAAATGATCGTACTGAATCAATGAAATATTGATAACGATGTATTCCGTGGAGTTTAGATTGGGGCGGACTCCTGGTTTTAAGGGACTCTTAGACTCATTGCACTGGTTTGAATCTGATAGCAAGGCGATAACCAAGAAGATAACAGATCTCGAAGTTGCCAGATGCAATTGTCTTTATTCAACTTGAGAGAGAAATTAACATTTAAATATGAGATTTGCCGTCATATTTTGTAATGATGAAGAACTGTTAATAAATAACTAAAAATCTAACAAAATAACACTATTTGTAATCTCTCTGTCTAGGTTAAATACGCGTGGGCTAGTACGTGACCTACAGTGCCAAAACATTGTTAAATGTTTCACTGTATCATGTGTATTGACACAACTGTCTAAAACAAATCACAGTTAAACATGAGAGAATTGTAATATTTCTTCCTCGTTTTGCAAAAAAGATCAAACTAGAGCACGAGAGCAGTGTACGTGACGTGACATAAAATAATCTACACACGTACAGGTAGAGCAGTAAACACAGCGTGTAACGGGTGGGTTTGGAGTTGTGCGTCTGTATCGAAAATGATAAATATTGATCCCAAAAAGAATCAAAATTTATTAGATGATTTACTATAATGATTAAGCAAAGATACAGAAATCTAGCAACACGAATCTAACTAGTGCTTTTCAATGTGCAGTGCAATATTGCTATTGTGAGAAAGCAACAGATGTGTCTGTACATGCAGATCTTTTATTTTATTTCATTTCAACCTGGTTTTGCCATATTGGTTTTAGTATCAATAAGACAATAAATTAAACATATAAAAATCTTCAGCCTATTATATTTTTTGAAAGGTTTTTAAACAGCGCATAATTGAGTGTTTGCATTGCATGAGAGTGATATACATATAATTTATAGCTAAATTTTTTTAAAACGTTTTTGACAAGTTAGACATGTTAGGAATACGATGAGAATTCAAAAATAGTAAAAAATGTACGGAAATGTGTGTTTTACCCCAATTTACGAAAACGTAGTCAAATTTATCAATCATTTAGTTTACCGTTTCTTAGGTTACGTCAACAGTAACTAAGTATTGATTAACACCGTGATCTTTACTTTGTGTTGATGATGTACGTACATTAGGCTACATATAGTTAACTAATATCAATAGGGGCGGGGTAACTACACGTATATATTTTCGGTTGGTTTTCCACATATTTTCGTATAGCAAATAAATGGGTTCAATGGTAAAAATTTGGGTTTTTAAGGAAATTTCCTCAAATACCACCCAAATTGGATGTTTTACTATCAAAAATGGTAAACTGATCAGTGAATTTTTAAGTCAAAAATAAGGATAGAGACTGTTTTTCAAAGTTCCGGCACATACACTTACAAAATGTTTGTAAAATGGAAAGCCCAATACCCCGGGGGAAACACTCCCTAAACTCATCAGTGTGACAGGGGTGTATCGGGCTATCACACATTTTCTAAAATCCTTTAAAAACCCGAATTAAAGACAAAATACGTATGTTGATGTCACCAAATAATCATTTTTAGTAATATTGATTACCCATCAATAACCCCCTCACACATACACCCCACACACCCCCCCCCCCCCCCCCCCCCCCCCCCCCCCCCACACACGCCCCCCCACACACACACCCACCCCCACACAATATCTTCATTTTGCAGTAGCTCTGAATCATAAAAGAAAACTCTTCTTCAAAACAACAAGGGGCTTCACTTAAGAATCCCTACTGTTTTTACTTTTACCTCAAGTTTGTCTAATCTACATTTGGGCCCCCCTGAATATTTTTTGATTTAATTTTATTTGGAAGGCAGGAGGAGAAAAATTACGGTCAAAGAAAATCAAGCAAAAAATGAAAAGTGAAGAGTTTTTGCTTGTCAGTTAAAAGTTTTCCTGTCTGTCTACTTGGGAGAAGATTTAAGCCTTTTGCACGCCTTTGCAAACAGTTCTAGATACATCACTAGTATGGACCCTTGATTCTTTTATTTGGCTATATCAAGATCTTGAACGCAGAGTTCAACACTAAAAACAACTTCTAAAACGAAATCTACTTTTAAACAGTACCCCTCGGAGTGTATGATTGCAATTTTACATTGATCATCCGAAGTTATCAGGTTCATTGACCACTTCAGTTAACAGTTGAATATAGGAAAGTATCACCTACCCAAGTCCACGCTCCTTACCAATACAAAAGGAAGTGATGTTCAATACCCAGTATTGTATTTATCACTATAGGACAATATATTTTCTATAGTTTCAGTAGGGAAGCATGAACTTGGGTCAGTTTAGTATTCCTATAGTCAATTTTCGCGGCGTAGTTAATAATCAACTGACCTCAGTACATGAAGATGAAAGGAACATATACAGTCTCTTTATCCATATACAGTGTCGTTGTAATGATAGGTCATACAAATTAAACTTGTACTCTTGATATGATGTTCTATGTGTTGTATGACTTGAACAACGTGGTGCCTTCTTGATGTGGATATATATGGATAAAACCCTTGTTTCGAGGACGATTTGACAAATAAATGTGTTAAAACATCCAATATGACTTGTTGTGTATCATAGGAAAATGCCATACATATAGGTAAAAGAAAACGTGTTTAAAATTTAGTGTGTTTACTTGAAATGTCTGTAACGCCATTTTCTTTTTTACCGACTTGAAGGGCAACTTTTTCAGATAAAGATTTATTTTATACGTGACTCCTCCGTTTGATTTTTTCCCATAAACTGTTTCAGGGGATAGCGGGTTTATGTAGGAACTCTTATCTATTGAAAAAATATTCTTTTATACAAAGTAGGCATAATAATTTATATACCACGAGTTAATTGAGAATAAAGAAAACTGTCGGAGGCTGACATTGCCAACGTGTTTTCGAGGATTTAATGGCAGTCTAAATTTTTCGTAATATACGTAATTCCAATATTGATATTTGCAGTTCTAGTTGCCAAAATTATAGGTACATTTTACCACGAGCTAATTGAGAGTAAAGAAAACTGTCGGAGGCTGAGATTGCCAATCAACGTGTTTTCGAGGATTTAATGGCAGTCTAAATTTTTCGTAATATACGTAATTCCAATATTGATATTTGCAGTTCTAGTTGCCAAAATTTCAACTAAATCGTGTTATTTAAAGTGCTTGAAATTATTGGATTTTGGCAAAAAGGCGTCAACTTTTTCAAATTAGTCTTTTGACGCCATTTTGAACTTGATCTTGGGCGTGAAATCATTAGTAAAGGTCCATGTTTAAACTAGAGACTCCTTTTCCATATGCACACCAAAAATTGTGACGATCGGATATGTGTAAGAGGCAAAAAACTGCTTAGCTTAGTTTTTACATGCCACACTTAATTGCATTTTTGAAAATACATGTAACAAATACGACTAAACAGCTAAATAAATCCAAGTACTGGTGAAACTTTATCCCTTGAACTTCAGTCTTCATTGCTGTTGCTTCAGCGCGCAGCATTTACCTAAATGTTCCCGGTGAATGAACGGGTGTACCGGTTGCATAGAGTACATCAGGTCTAATATAATAGGATATTCGTCAAAATCATTTTATCAACAATAAAACAATTATCCAACTATTTATCATTATATTCATTGAATTTTTATGCAAGAAATATGCCATTCACTGGAAAAAAATATGTTGGATCGACAGTGTGGAAAAAGTTATCTATTTCAAGTTCGTTAACCCCATAAAATATAAAAAATCTTTTACCACTCGCGGAGACTCTGTAGGGCTTTAATAGGGCTATATTATCCCAAAGACTAAAAAGTGTAAAAACATGCCGGTCATCTTGATTTTTATTATGGCGGTGTCTGACAAATATTCTGATGTAAATATACCAGACATTACAAATATATGAATTTTATGCATTTGAATTTTGCCAATAGAACAAGGGATATGGACAAAAGTATCATTTTTGGCTATGGTTTTGATTCAAAATGGAGGATGGATCTCGTGGGTAAAGTTTCATGATTACTCAAAATCTCTGTACGAGGTGAAGTGACAGCTAGAATGTTTGTAACATATTAGACAGTAAAATACAAAATAACAAACGAAATCTGTTGGGATTTTTTTCTAAACGAAAGCCTTATAAGAATAAAAATAATTAAGTTTAGAAAATGTTGTAGGTCTTGATGGGATGAATTATATAACATGGAAAAACAATCACAGTCTCTGAACCGTACTTTGCTGATTACTGGTAAATAAATTGTCTCTGCAAATATTCGTATTGAAATAGATGATGTTAAAAATAGATGGTGGAATTAATAAGTGATTTATTAGGTTATTTTAAAACAGCATATTGTTTGGTTTGCAAATACATATACATGTCAAGTATTGTTAGTAAACACTGGAAAATATAATGTATACTCTGCGTGGAACGCACTTTTTTAGACGGTATGCGAGTAATACGTAATTTTAGATTTTTACTGGTTCTAGTCTATAATCCGAGGTCTTTAATAGAAATGGATGAAACTCGGTGTCAAAAATCTCTTTTGGAAATTTGTGAAGTATGCAAGACTTTTTTTGGATGTCAATGTTATAACGTTTTGGAAGGTTTTTTTATTAGGGACGATGTGTTCGAAAAAAAAATCCTAATATAAATTTACTTGCAAGTCAAAAATCCAGGGACATTTGTGAACAAATGGCTACTAAGTTATGCATCTTTCTATCCTTAATGTATGTGACGTCAATTACTATTTTAGTGTTTTTAGATAGCAGTATGCTCGCTAATATGATATACATTGAAACAGCTTAAAATAATGGAACACTGAACAAATGGAATCTAAAAACAGAGTTTTCCAGATGATAGCTACATGGATGTGGTAAACGCATTATGGTAAAGTATACAGTATGGGCTGAAACTTAATTGGTGGTGAAGTGATTTATTAAATTGATATTGCATCCTAGAAATGTATCGAACATATGTGATGAACTGGGGAGATGATTGTGGATACAAACAATGAGTTATATATAAATCAAACATTAACATGGGCATTTTCACGAAAAAGTGGACATGAGAAAAATATTGAAAAAAGGATGTAACTATTCAATGCAAAATGCTACCACCATATATTTGGTATCAAAAGAAAGCTATTTTGAAGCCCTTTAAAATGAACCTGATTTTGAAAAGACTGAACAAAGATGTCTATGAAATTTCTTTAAAAAAACCTACTTTTTGGTCAAATTTCTTGATTTTCATAATGAAAAGTAGTAATTTTTATTTAATTTTTTCAACCCATTCTTGGTTGTTTACTTCGGTGTTATTGTTCTAAATGGCTTAGATAAGGATCAAATTTACACATGAGGTTGTATTTTTTGTTAATCCTGACTCAGTGCACCTAAAAATCAGCGGACAAATTGTCCTTCCGTTACCGTCCTTCCGTGACCATGATGCCTTCGCATTTCGCATTGTTAAAACATAACCGTAGGGAATATTTTGATGTGGAATGTGGCAAACTGTTGCAGAAACACCAAGCAATGCATTCAGTAACTTTGAAATAAAATTTCTTCATAACTTTCATAAAAATTTTCAAAAATGTGCTCAAGGTGAAAAACCATGTCCGTTTTGCTGTCCTTCCGTGACCGACCTCATTAATACGCATATTTTGCGGCAGAGGAATTTTTATGAAAAAATTCCTGTTGAATATGAATGCTTTCAGGTATACTCAACTAAATATGGAATTAGTTTTATTTTATCCAATTCAATTTTGGCAATGTATGTGTTTGAAATACATTAAAATTATGTGATTGTCCTTCCGTTACCGTGAAAATGCCCATATATTAACGTTTTCATATTTTCGCCGTTTTCACAGTGCCTTTTGTCATGTTCATTATGACATATTTTGCATTATGCTAAGGGTGAATGTGCTAGTAACCCCCCCCCCCTTCAGTTTTAATATATTCGCCAATTTCACAGTGCCTTTATGCCATTTTCATTTTATATATTGCCTTTTCGCCGTTTTAATCGTAACTTTATGCCATCTGCAACGATTTTATTTTGATATATTTGTGCAATATGCTAAGGGTGAATGTGCTGGTAACCTCTCCCCTTTACCTCTTATTTTCATTTTGATATGGATCTTCAACCTTTGCATTTGATGGATTTCACTGTTGCCGATCACTCTTGCTGCTTTTAAAATATGTGGTTTCGAATATCTATACGTTTTCCAGTTGTCAAACTAGTTTTGTTTCTCAAATCGTGACTATAACTTGATTTGTGCTCCATTGATATATTCGCTTAGTTTTTAATTATCATATGTTGTGTAACTGAAGTAGTGTAATATTTACTTTAAAATGTGTTTCATTCTATATATATTTTTAATATTTTTCTGTAGTTTTTAACTTTGTAAAGCGCATAGCATCTTTTCATAATGCGCTCTGTAAATCCACTTTTATTATTATTATTATTATTATTTTTTGATCCATTTTTGTTTTTGCCCCTACCAGTACATGAGAACATTGATCACATTCGGAGCTAGATTACCTATCAAATCTGACCAAAAGCAACATACGTTTCCAGTTATTTTCCTCATAGTCGACTTTTACATAAAAAGTGGTAAAAATATTATTATTCCAACTACATGTATATGAGCAACTGTGCATATACAGATATAATATATTTCATAGTTTCGAGCAATGTTTTGAAATTGAACTTAACAAGTGTTTGAAAGCAAGCATAGAAATTCCCAATCTGCGACAAAAAAAGAATCGATTTCGGCAAATTTTAAGCTTGGCAAGTATTGTCACCTGTAGCACATAATGATGTATGCCGCGTTTACGGCTGATTCGATATAAACGAACACAATAATTATGTATCAAAATGTGCACAAACTTTAATGCTGATACTTAAGAATATGTTAAACACACCGACAATATATTCTATTTTAATTTGGCTTTGATATAGTGCATTTTACTTTTAAGAGAAAAGGTTGTTTGCAAAAAGCTCCTGCAATAAATTTGCATACAATGTTGGCACTAAAAACAGTTAAGCGAGTATAATAAATAGACATAATCAATTCAACGACTTCCTTGAACCTTTACACATTCATCCAAGACATCCCATGAGATAAGCTGACATTTCGCCATGTTTAAGGGAAGATGAGATACTGTGATTGAAAAAAAAAATGATGAAAGTGTGATGTTTTCATGGTTCATGTGCCGTACCACCTGGACTGATTTGTCGAGAAATGATGATGCTATATTGCATTAACGAACAGTGGGTGGCTTTTATGTTCTGTTTGTAAATTCATTTTAAGACTTTTTTGAGTTGGAAATGTTCAACATCTTCATCTTATTTTCGAGATAGGGACATTAAAAATTTTGTTCTTAACGTCCAGACGTTGAGATCTCAAATTTGTGGTGCATATGTTACGTGTTATTTTGTTATATATTAACTTTCAAAACGATTTTGATAATTATTGATGACCTACAGAATAGTAGAATAATACCATAATGTCAGTATGATTTGTAAAAACAAAAGCAAATTAAAGGAAATATATTTTTAGCTTTTACAATTTACTAGTAGGTTTCAAGTGATTCTGTCACAAAAATTACAAAATGACAACAACTACAACTAGAAAAACGAAAACAGAATATAATTCAGAAAAAAAACAAAGCAAAAAATGAACTTTAAACGACGCGTTGTGTTTATATTGAATACAACATGGCCGTTAGGTTTTACCATTTTAATTGAAATTGACAAGCAGTCATTTATATAAGAATCAGACACTGCAAAAGAGAATAATCAATGAAAATATTTTATACTAACCTTCAAACTCAAAATATTATTGCCAGGAATACTTGGCATTACTGATAATTCTCATTCAATTTTGATGACATAATCGGAAACTGATATTTCCGTCGTCATATGTGATACATAAGTGTCACAAAGTTGGAGACAGCATTTTCCGAACTGTCAGTTAAAATTGAACGTTTGCTGATCATTCGCGACATATGTGGGTTTTTTTTTTTATATCAAGTCCGTTTATCATAGCAACTTATGTTATGTAGTTATTATTCTCATAAAGCAGGTAGAAAATAAAAGCATATCGTAAATCAAAATTCCGCGTCACTGAAAAACTTCACGTTTCCTACTACTAAATATCTTTTTTTTTCAAAGTGAATGTAAAAATTTGTCATTATTTTAAGTAGACAAGATCACAAGACATAAGGAATCGACATAACAAGGAATCACAGAAGTGTTAAAGTTATACTGTGGACAGGTATCACAAGATTTAGGTTTCAAAATAAATCTGAAATCGATTTTCACAGAAAATCTGACAAATTAAAATGTTATAGGCCTACAGTCCTTGTATTTGTTCCGCTATTAATGATGCAAAGGTATAATCACGGCCGATAAATGAATCCCTACCAAAGGGACTCTGCGTTCTTTAGTCTAGCCGCGTTAATTGAATGGAAGTACTTTTGGCATTCTTTAGGGATTATTTAGCATTCTTAAGCAAGTATGAGTAAATATTTGACTGGAATATTTGATTACATCTACTCGACTACATTGAACTGATAAAAACACGAAACTAAGAGGCAACATGACTTTTAAGACTTTACGAAAAACACGACTACCGTTCATACCGCTAGTCATTTAAATCTAAATATGCAATGGAAGTTGTGAATTTATTGAAATTGAAAAAAACATCTCTAATTAAATTTGAAACTAATTCGTCATTAAAGAAAAATGAATAAATAAATTTTAAAAGTTTAATACTTGAACGCAAACCATTAAAAAAAGCAATTTTGAGTCTTAATATGTATACTTGTTTTTTATTCTTCTAACTCTGAGTCATATCAAATCGCAAAAATCAATTACAGATTGGACATTCGATAATTATAAATTCCAGTCTTTGACAATGAAGACTATTGTAAAAAACCTCAAGGCTGATGGAAGTAACTCAGTTAACTCTGTAATATGTTTGGTACTGGGTCTAAAACCAATTAAATGAACGTAATTATAATATTCACTGGGGAAATATTTGAGCTTTTTGTAAGGAAATTACTGCTTATAAGTTTCAAAGGATGCGTTTTCAGTTTCAAATATTTGATAATAGAAACGCTCATGCAAGAATACGGTTTGATTATCTGGTTTGCTGGTTATGTTGGTATTTAAAACACTTTTTTAAATAACTATACATCTGTTTTTTCACATACAATTACAGTTTCAAGTTCATAGTTTTTGATTTGAATATGCCCAA